>JADLSH010000123.1:2757500-2974137 GCA_016169945.1 Trachythela sp. YZ-2020
ATGTCTCGCGTAACTCGCCAACAGAGCATGTGATGTATGTTGCTTTTGTTTTCCTCCACTTTGATAAATAACATAGCCCAATCTAGCCCTCAAAAGTGTATAAAAGAGGCATAATTACAATGTGTTCGGCATTCAAATACATGGTGACTCGGTTCCATATAAACATATAGCTTCTTTGTCCTGCCATTGTGAGTAACCCTAAAAGGTCTTTTCCACTCATCGCAAATTGGCTCTTGCGATGAGTGGAAAAGAGCCTTAAGGTGAGGGAATAATTATTAGTAGGAAGAATTATTATGCAAAACAGTACTACTTCATCTAATTTACTTATTTGATACACCAGGGGAAGATCCAGGCTCATCTTTATTCTTACTTTTTGTGGGGGGTGCTTACGTTTTCTAGTGCGCCCCCCCCCCCTGCACCCCCCAGTAGATCCGCCTATTTGATACACAAAATGTAAACAAATCTAACATGCGCATGTCATAAGCGCAGAACGGACTGTACAGCATGCTTAAAACTGATGTCATTGTGGTGTATTATACAGAACAAAAAACCTCTTTAAACAGATTGGTGTCTGTTTAGAGATGTTTAACAGTACTCCAAAACATTCTTTTATAGAAAAATGTTTAAAATATGCTATAAATATTATATAAATACAAATATGTTATGGTATGGATGCAAAAAATATATGCTATAAATGCTTGTTGGGTTGTAACAGTGGCACAGTGGCACCTGCTGAGCGATGTGATTTAGTGCATCACAATTGTGCAGAAGGAATAGCGAATAATTAAATGGCTAATTATGTGTTAAAGTCGGCCTGATTTACACCAAATCTTCAATTTAAATAAATCCCACGGGTTTATATTAGAATTTGACCTTTGGTTCTTCTGTGATCCTCTCAACATGATGAATAATATTCAATTACATATTGTGTATACAGCAGCAAATAAATCACATCGCTCAGCAGAAGACACTGTGCCTTTAAACCAGAGTAGTGGGCGATAATAAGTCTGATGCTCTAAATCAGGCCTCATAAATATTTAGTGCCTGCGAAGATGCATCGTATTTTAGGTTTTGAGAGCTAAATATTTCTAAAATGTAAGGATTTTAAAATCTACCTGCACAAATCCAAAAAGTGCCTATCGTCAGCGGCGCTCGTGTGCTCGCGCATTTTAATGATCCTGCTATTAGTGCCTAACGTGGACTTCATTTATTGCTGTTTACTTTAATAAAATTCAACATTTCATTGTTTTTGAATAAATTTGTTGTCAATTCAAATAATTAGAAGGTTGGGCATTTAATTAGTTTTGAAGGATAGTATTTAATAAAGGCAAGTTGCCCATCCTTACTGTATGCGACAGTGAAAAACACTTTAAAGTTGCAATTTTAAATGAAAAGTCTTGTAGTCGTCAAAACTTTCATCATCATAAGAACTTTGACAGTGTAAACAAGCCTTCTAACGCTTAATTTTAAATTGAAAACTTTATTGAATATTGACACAAAAACTGGCTTTAAATGAAAGTTGAGATGAAAAATGTCTGCTATTATTGCATGTCAAATTTAGATTTAATAACTTTTAACAGCTAAATTTCATTAAATTTTTAACACACAGTATGTTTGTCGATTTCTAAAAACTTGTTCAGAAACAACTTGTACAGGAACTGTGAAATTGTATACTGTTAAATGAATAACCTTTTGAGCTACGGTTTGAAAATATAGAGATTTTCTTTGATATTACCTTTGGAAGGATTATACTTTTAGTCTATTCAACTGACAAACTGTTGTTGTTCATTGAAAGACTTTTATTATATATGGCAAGTAAGGAAACAGGTTTAATATCCTCAACAGGCGTGTGCTTGGCTATGCATCAGTATTATACTACAACGATAAGCTACACGACGGTACAAGTCATCATATCTTGTATAAATGCTGTACTTTCACTTTTTGGAACAGTTGCTAACGTTCTTATTATCATATCATATTGTCGAAATCGCCATTTACGCACAATACAGAACTTCATTTTCGTCGTGCTTGCATTGACAGATCTTATTGCTACCGCCTTGGTACAGCCAATGTTTATAGTTGGTAATCTTAGCGGCGTGCTAGGCGTACAGGATTGCGTATTTTCGGACGTTAGGACGCTAAGTTCTTTCATTTGTGTCGCTTTATCGATGCTGACCATTACTATTCTTAGTATACAAAGTTTTATCTTTCTGGCTTGTCCCTATCGTTGCCAGACTATGGTGACCAAGTTTCGTTTGAAAATAGCAGTTGGATTATGCTGGTGTATTGTGCTGATCTTAACCGCTTTTTCAGCCGTATTGCGTCAACGATCGATCATTTTGTATGGAGCACTGGTCATTATATTGTCAGCTCTCATCACAGTAACCATAACTTGGGGTTGGACTTACAAACTTGTTTGTCGACATCGCAAAGTTATTCATGTTAACCAAACCCCGTCCACATGTGAATCTGTGGCTGGAAAAAAAGTTTTTAGATCTACTTTCACAGCTTTTATTATTATATCAAGTTTATTGGCATGTTCTTTGCCTGGGATTGCAGTTCTTATTTATCGGGCTGGTTCTTTATCAAGTCCTACGGTGGAGCAGAGGTATTTGTTATTGCAAGGTGTTACTTTTACTTTAATGTATGCAAACTCGCTCGTGAACCCATGTCTTGTGTTTTGGCGAAGTAGCCACTTTAGGGAAACTGCGATGAATCTTTGTTAGAGGGTCTCATTAAACTTTTACAAAGATTGACAGAGAATTAAGGAACTTACTGAACTTGGAACTCCAAGTGGTGAACGAAATTGCGATCTTTGTTGTGAACTTTTGAGTTTTGAAACGTATATGCATGAAAGATGATCGAATATATGCGACATTTGAAATTTTACTGGTTTGAACTTGATTATAATTATGCGTCAAAATTTGCCCAAATTGGATTATACCATTGGATTATACGCATATAATCTATTGTAGAAGAGAAAAGGGCTTTGTAACAAGGGTAGTGATGCGAATGTTACGAGGAATCCTAGGTGTTTCACTCATTGGAAGAAGACATTGAAGAAAAGGTTAGGGAAGCAGGGCTGACATATTATGGACATGTAATAAGAAGGGTTGAACGAGAGTCGGTCAAAGACATTATGGAATGAAGAGATCAGAAGAGGTTGTGGGGTGGTAAACATTACAAGCAAGACAGAGATGGTATGGACACGTAATAAGAAGATATGAAGGAGAGCCGGTCAGAGGCATTATGGAATGAAGAGATCAGAAGATATGGAGTGGTAGACATTGCAGAGAAGGTGAGAGAAGCAAGGCTGAGATTGTATGGATAAGTAATAAGAAGAAGAGCCGGTCAAGAACATCTATATAACTCAATATATTCAGGAAAATAGAGACCACAGAAGATGGAAATGTTGAGATGGATCGGGGGGGGGAAGTCATTAAAGGAATTATGACACTGAATATAAAGCCTTGACCAGACCTTCTGAAACTGAATTAATTTAATACGATATTTAATACAAGACAAGATTTCGATACAAAAAGTTATCTTAACGAGTTTGTTTTGGCCGCATTCCTTGCGCTAGCATCCACTATGTTTCAGATCCCTATTTCGGCCAGTTACCAGCAATATACTGAGAAATTAAATTTTGAACAGTCTGTCTGAACTCGCTTTTCCTCCAAACTACAACCAACGGATTAAATAAAGAATGTGCAAAAACTATGGTTTCTCCCCACGGAGTGATAAGATAAATCCCTGTATAGCTTCGTTGTTCTGTCCAGTAGTAACCAAGCGTGAAAACGAGGGGAATATAACATATTATAAGCCCTGTCACGATCGCTCCGCTTGTTCGCGTGTTTTTGTACGTTTGTTGCCGAGATTTGGTTACAGTTTTTGATTCTATTTGGGAAGGAGTGTGGTTTGTAGATATTCTTCTTTTGTGATTTCTTAGTAGTTTATACACCCATGTCCAGATTGAAAGCAATGTGATAATACAAATGACTACAACAGTAGCCGCTAATGCTAGAAATACTTTATACGGTATCAATCCAAGATGAGACACCACCAAAGCAAATGTAAAACACCATATGTTTGCCAGAATAATCTTCATTCGTATTCTTGTCAGGATAGATAGATAGCGATACGGATATGCCAAGGTAATGAAACGTTCTATACTTATAAAAGTCACTGTTAACAACGAAACACCGGCGGGGAAATAAGATGTGAGCCTGGTGATGGTCCATAGAATACAATTATGAGTACCATCAATTTCTTTGACCAATCGGGTTGCATGAAGTGGTAGTACTGCTGCAGTAACCAGTAAATCGCTGAAAGCCAGCGAAAGAAGAGGTATATTGGATACCGTACGTAAACGAGAGTTCTTAAAGTAGGACAGCACCACAAGAACGTTTGCAATACTTCCCAAAAGAGCTGATAATAAGCTTATTGTAATCAGTGCTATGTTCGTATAGAGATGACGTCCAATCGCAGGCATTGTCCAGTAATACGTTACGAAGAAATCACTACATCGTTTTAACTCGCCTGTATTGTTTTCAGCCATGAAATTTTATTGATTGTGAGTTCAACTTCTTACAGTATCTAAGGAATTTGATGTTGGCAAGACTAGGTAAAATTATATACCTACAGTGTATGATTCCTATGATTAGGTTGGATCGTCTGCAGCTCTGAAGTTGAAGTAAATCTGCAGACGTGCTTATTGGAGTGAAAATATAGCTGCAATCTCACACGACGGAAAGCGTTTGCAGACAAAAAGACTGTTGATAATGTTTGTCTTTGGAACATCTGGCAATCAGACTGATACGAAAATTGATAAATCTTGTCTGTACATGTCTTCAAATTTTTGATAAAATTATCTGATACTAATAAAGTTGGTATAATCTAAAATTTAAATTAAAGTTTTAGTAAACCTAAACAGTTTGAGGTGATTGCAGACGCTTGCATTCATCTTATGTTCAACAGATCATTCGGAAATAACAAGGATTTTTTCAATGCAACTTCTTTAGTCCAAGTCGTGGGAATGAAAAGATGTCAATGCAAGATCAATTTTCTTTCTTTGCTATCTGGTAGACAGATCTATAAGACTCGACTAAGTGGGCCATGTGCTGTTGTCCTAATATGGATTGGATTATTAAGTAAAAATGGTTTTAATTTTACTATTAGCATGATATGAATATTCATCAAGGCTTCTTTATCTGTGTAATCCACTTCGCCTTCGCCTTCGGAGGATAACACAAACATCCGGGTCGACAATTCTTCCCATACGATGAACATTGTTCGCAGTTCAATAGCGCAGTCGTCAGAGCAAGCGTCTTTCACCTCTTAGACTTGCTGTAAGTCTTTCTTTCATTGTCTTTTCTGTATCGATCCACTATAGTGTAAATAACATGACGTAGCTAGGGGTGGCGGAGTGAAAATGAGAGACTTGTCAACTTCGGAAAATCTCGGTTGAAAACTGAACAGAAACGTCTAGGCCAACTCCAAGTCTCTCTTTCCTTGTCTTTATGTATTGATCTACTATAAGGTAAATAACATAAGTTACACAATAGTGGATCAATACATAAAGACAATGAAAGTAGACTTGGAGCAAGTCGAAGTGAACCGAAGAGGTGGGTTGGGATAAGCCCCAAACTAAGCCTGCCTTCCATCGTACAGTTGTGCTCTCTGATCCACATGAGTCCTACGGTGGCAGCCAGAGGCGTCTTCAATAAGCCTTTGACCCGATCAAGTCGAGCTGCGTCCTTCGTAGTAATTCAGCTCAGCTCTCAGCTGCAAGTAAGATGATTAGCACACGCCCACTTACGTAATTACTTACCTAATTATACTAATAATTGCATTCATTATACATTCAATCATTATTCTCGGTCAGTCTTGATCAGCATTTCCCGCTAATTCTCGTAAATTCCGCCTATTACTTTCGCTAATTCCCGCTAATTCAGTTTCGTCATTGCGCGCCATTGACTAATGGACAGAGCTGTCCAAAAACAATTATCGAACGTTGTGACGTCTTCGGTCGCCCGTTGCCCAAACTCTGCGAAATTTACAAAAAGTTAGGCAAGACTTTGCTAGACGTTGATTAACATCGATATTATGCTCAGTCTTATCCAATGATTGTTTAGGTGGGAAACTTCTCTGTGCTTGATAAACTCATGTAAGTTGAGATTGGTTGGTTATCTTCTGTGCTTCGAGGGCTTTTCTCCGCCTCCGCGAGTACTCCGGTTTTCCTCCCTCGCTAAAAACCTTCACTAGCTAACCCTCGGAACCTTTGTCAATTGAGTTGGAAAACCTGTTAAGGTTTCCCGTCCACCTCAGAGTGATAAACTTCAATATTCACCAGCCTGGTTGAAGCATCAAGAACTACTTGAAAAATATAAAAATACTTCGCCATTTCGAGGCCCTTCGTCTGGAAGTTACTAGGGCCATCGTTCGAATCATCCAAGTACTTTCTATTCGGCTCATGCAGTCACGCCAGAATATTGATATATAACCTGCCATTTGGGTGGCATATCGTGGATTTCATCTAGTGCCGTTTTCATTTATATTTTGCGAAATACCGGTACATGCAGTATTCCTCATGTCCAGTTCTCGCGTGGAACGAGTGACGTTGCTATGGTGTTGATAGACAGATAGATAGTTGGTTTAATAAAATTTTACATGGCAGCCTACAAAGGCTGAATTGCGTAAAATACATAGTTAAATTTATAGACAAACACACACATTTACATACGCACACAAACACATACACCCACATCTATTATGCATAATACATAAAAAGTTACAAAACGGATTCATGTCAGACCCTCACTACCACCACCGCCACAATATAAGGTGACCACAAACTAAACAGAAACATATAATAAATAAATTAGGTCAGCGCGTAAGGCAGCGGCAATGGTAGTGAAAGTGAAATCAGAACCCCACTAGCTAGTATCAATCATTGGATATCAAATCGTTGAATATCAAATTACTGTAACGCACGAAAAAATTAGATTTTTACTGAAACTTTTGTGATTGCGAACGAAATTAAATCTATTATTTCGAAATTAGACGTCGGCTCCTAATTTTGGGTCGCATGTTGTCATGTTGCAAAAGAATTTTCTTGAAGAATTGTCAGTCTAAAATGCCAAAGGTACTTGTACCATAGATATCGCGCTGGGTTTTGCACACACAAGCGAAAGGTTCATTGTAGTACTCAATTTACTCTTGTTGGGTAAAAGGCATCTCTATAAGCACAAGTATAAGAATATCTGTTTTCTCAATACGGGGAAAAGCGCTGTTGTAAATGAGTATAATATTGCCGTTAGAATATAAAACACCATCTCCGAAACTCTGATCATATTCAGTTTCACGCGTTCCACGCGAGTTTATCCAATGAAAATGGATTGAATTTATCCAATGAAAATGGTAGAATTTGCCACCCAAAAAACCGGAAGCCACACAATATCGAGTTGTGACGTCACTCGCACAAACCGAATAGCAGGCAGTTAGATCTTTGAACCTGCAAGTTCGTGAATATTGTTCATCGCTGCCTACACTGGAATCCAACACTTATGACACATCTTTAATTAAGTGGTGAGTCAAGCAACGGTCAAACAAGGATGAGGGTTAATGAGAGTTGATGAGGGTTAATGAGAGTTGATGATGGTTAAGCCCCGGTCAAACGCGGATGAGAGTTGATGAGAGTTAATGGGAGTTGCAACTCTCGCTCGCGTTTGACCGCCAACTTTCATCAACTCTCATGCACTCTCATCAACTCTCATCAACTTTGAGCTGGTTCAAAGTTTGATGTGAGTTGATGAGAGTTTTGCTCGTTTGACCGGCCGTCAGACTAGTGTTTTGCACTTTCTATAAGAATTAGCTTAACAAAATAATACGTTATATATAACTGTGTCAATAACAAGAAAAGCTAAGGTGGAAATTTAAATACTTTTTCTACCAAAATTTTAAAATTATTCTCAGGGCTCCATTTTGCGCGCTAAATTATTTCTGTCGCAACTCTCATGCAACTCTCGTTCTCGTTTGAGCAGGAGAGTTGATGAAACTCTCGTGCAAACTCTCACTTGCCAACTCTCATCAACTCCATCCTCGTTTGACCGGGGCTTTAATGAGAGTCGCAACTCTCGGTCGCGTTTGACAACCAACTCTCGTCGACTCTCGTCAACTTTGAGCTGGAGCACTCTGCCACTCTCATCCCTTTACTAGTTTTAATCGCATGCATACGCCTTTAATCTCGTTATATAATATTGCCAAACCAATATTGAAATGACATAACGTTTGTTTAAGACGATTATTTTAATACATGGGTAAACGAAAATTATTAGACACGTTGTTTCTGATTGGCAGCTACTGCATTAGTATATTCAAGTCATTATTGATCTTTTCAAAACATCGATTATGACATTAAGCAGATGTCTTGTTTACCCTAAAAGCATTTTGAAACTTTTGAACACGACTAAGCAGTGAAAAGGTATATAGCTGTTATTAACAAAGCTTGGTTCGTTCGTGTGGGTGAATCTTGAATCAGCTCGTGGCTGTTATTAATTCATTTGTGTATCTATTTGCTTTGTTTTGAATATGCTTGTGTGAAGAAGCGATTATTCGTGGTTAAGCGACACAGAAGCTCTATTTGGCAAGGCCTTACTGTGAAGACGAATATAAAAAACAATATAGCATATTATTGGTGTTTAAAGTCATCTTGGAAAAGTGGTATTGGAAATACAAGTCCTCTTTTTAGGCAGACGCGTGGTAATGTTCTGTATTGGAGACAGCTGGGTCAACTAAAGGCTTTTGATAACACTCAACACTCGAAGCCATATCTTTATCTTCAAAGGAACTGCTTATATATATGTATATATAAATTACATATGAATATTAAACTGTGATAAACTGCATTAAACATCGGTTATTTCTTGGTAATATCAAATTCCACAGTGATAAGAAATTAAATTCACAAGAAATTTCATGGCTGAAAACAATACAGGCGAGTTAAAGCGATGTAGTGATTTCTTCGTGACGTATTACTGGACAATGCCTGCGATTGGACTTCGTCTCTATACGAACATAACACTGATCACAATAAGCTTATTATCCGCTCTTTTGGGAAGTATTGCAAACGTTCTTGTGGTGCTGTCCTACTTTAAGAACTCTCGTTTACGTACGGTATCCAATAAACTTCTTCTTTCACTGGCTTTCAGCGATTTACTTGTTACTGCAGTCGTGCTACCACTTCATGCAACCAGATTGGTCAAAGAGACTTATGGTACTCATAATTGTATTCTATGGACCATCACCAGGCTCACGTCTTATTTTTCCGCTGGAGTTTCATTGTTCACAGTGACTTTTATAAGTATAGAACGTTTCATTACTTTGGCATATCCGTATCGCTACCAAACTATCCTGACAAGAATACGAATGAAGATTATCATGGCAAACATATGGTGTTTTACATTTGCTTTGGTGTTGTCTCATCTTGGATTGATACCGTATAAAGTATTTCTAGCATTAGCGGCTACTGTTGTAGTCATTTGTATTATTACATTGCTTTTAATTTGGACATGGGTGTTTAAACTACTAAGAAATCACAAAAGAAGAATAACTACCAACCACAGGCCTTCCCAAATTGGATCAAAAACTGTAACCAAATCTCGGCAACAAACGTACAAGAACACACGAACAAGTGGTGCGATTGTTGTAGGACTTATATTGTGTTATCTCCCCCTTGTATTGATGTTAATCTACTATTACACCGAACCTACGAATTTTATGGCCATGTACCTAGTTATACCCTGGGGCGAAATAATCCTGCTTGCTCATTCTTTCTTCAATCCTCTCTATGTTTTCTGGAGGAAAAGCGAATTCAGACAGACTGCTAGATTTTTGATTTGCCAGCTGAAATGTTCTGCTCGTGATACGAATAATATAATGGGGAATGATAATAGTATTACTAAATATCGTGGCGACCAATAAACTATGAAAAACGTGATACAACGGATTTTGGTGGCACAGTGATTAGTGCAAGTGTCTTTCACCTCTGTGACTGAGGTCCGATTTCTGCAATATGCAGTTGTTTGATTATAATTTCGCCTCAGTCACATGTGAGTAGAATGCTTCAAGTTGGCTTTACCAGACACCAAGGTAGCACTTGAACGTTAAATGATGGTACTTTCTGGACCTCTAGGGAGAACAATTTGGAACTGAAAGAGCTATCCAGTACAAATGCGGTTGCCTGGTGACAATCTAATTAAATGAGATAACAAGAAAATATATTGCATTAACAAGGAACGCCGCCATGTCACAACATTTACTTATGCATATAACGTTTGTAAATTGTACCAGTTGATATATTAAACTATAGGCAAAGTGATTGGTCGCAAGATTTGGAATCATGTTACATGTTTAGTTAATTTTAATTAGAAATGTTAAATTAAGTTATATCATTTTTCCCCAGGGTAGAACTAGACCTAGGACCTTTACTCACTCGGCTTTGTCAGGTTTGTGCAGGCAATTGGCAGGTAAGCTATATTCTTGCAGGCTAATGTCTGTGACGTCACGCAAACAGGGATGCATAAGGATATACAGTGTAACGATTAACCTCTAAAACGATTAACTTTTTAGATCTCAATATTACCAGAGAAATACTGTCCGTTGCATTTAAGCATGAACAGTCGCAGATAAAGACATTGTCTATGCTCGCATGAAATTTTCATGTTTGTCAAGAACATTTGACAGGTTTTAATCCGAATTCATGAATTTAACTAGCCTGGCGCTGGCTGACTAAGATAATTAAAATCCTCAACACGATCGCAAATTGCATAGAAAAATGACCATAATCCTGAGCTTTCATAATATGGCATCGTGGGCTCAGTGAAGAATTTCGCGGGCTTTTGTTTTGTTTTGTTTTGTTTTGTTTTGTTTTGTTTTGTTTTGTTTTGTTTTGTTTTGTTTTGTTTTGTTTTGTTTTGTTTTGTTTTGTTTTGTTTTGTTTTGTTTTGTTTTGTTTTTGTTTTGTTTTGTTTTGTTTTGTTTTGTTTTGTTTTGTTTTGTTTTGTTTTGTTTTGTTTTGTTTTGTTTTGTTTTGTTTTGTTTTGTTTTGTTTTGTTTTGTTTTGTTTTGTTTTGTTTTGTTTTGACGTATTTATAACAAGTTAAGGCACAAATTGTGAGTTTAAAGTGTTTTTAATTATGACTGACTTTCATAATGTTGATTTTAGGCCTTTTCTTTACTTTAAATTCTTACTTCGCTCTCAATTCTCATTCTCACTTAAGGTGGCTCAAGATGAACGGAGATTGAACCTTAAGTGATGCTCGTTTCAAATATTCACAAAATTCTTTCTAAAATTCTATGTCATATATTCCATTTTATATGAAAAATTTGCCTACCTAGACCCAGATTAACTTTTTCACCTGTTAATTGTTTCGAGATTTTATTTAAATGCATATTTCTTGTTGACATAAATTTCTTTAATTCTTCATTAACATTCAAGGTTTTATCTATGACTGCGTAAACATGGCGTTGGTTTTAGTCTTAATAATATTAATTGAAAAAAGTGAAAAGTTCCCATTTGAGTTTTGCACCTGTTCCAAAATACAAATCACAACAGGATACCGGTTTTCTTTTCGTGACTAAGTGCATGCATTAAGAAAAGACACTCGTAATTGAGATAAAAGCGTCAGCATTAAATATAATTAAAATGAATAACGATAACCGAAGATAAGGTGGTCTTGCTCTTTATCGAACTTTTAGTATATAAACAGTAATTATGTTTGTTTGTGCCTGAAAATGATTTATGATTCATTTAACTTTAAGGTTACATCACATGATATACGTGCGTGATGGTAGATTGCACATTGCGCAGCGAATTTTAGGTGTAGGTTTACCAAATTTTCAGTGAAGAAAGCCAGAAAAGTACTGATTTCGAAAAAATTCGTTTGATAGGTGTTTAGGTAAAACTTTTCAAGTTTTGTCTGACTAAACAAAAATATAGGTACTCCATAAAAACAAAAGATAGATATCGCGTGTGCGGAAATTTTCTCTTATTTAATAGTTATTTTGATATGCCGTGTTGTTCTATGGCTTCGTGAACTATCATGACAAGATCAATTAAGATCACTATAAAAAGTAGACTATTAAAGAAGAGAAAGTTTCTGCACGCGATTTTCTTACTTTACTTATGAAGATTCAAATTGCGATATCTAGAAAAAATTTGGGGTAAACTGTACACTTAGTTTTTCGTTTTTATGGAGTACATTTAGCTTTATTCAGTCAGACAAAACTAGAAAGGTTTTACCTGAACACACATCAAACGAAGTTTTTCGAAAACAGAATTTTTCTGTCCAATGTCCAATCTACCATAACGCACCAGTGAGCTCTATATATATCTGGAGTAAGAACTTCTAATGTTCGGCCAATAGGCCAAGTGAAGCCAAAGATGGCGGCAATTGACGTCCAAACTCATGAAGGTCATAAACAGTTTTCATACCATTTTTCTAGCTAATTCCAGTTTATACTAACAGATCGCATCGCTAATCAAGTTATTAGTTCATAAAATCATGATGTTATTGTTTACATCGGAGTAAAAACACAAAATTTCGGCACACTCCTTGCCGGCTTGTGCAAACCGCGCGGTCGAAAACAATAGAAAGGGATTGGCACTGGACGTCAATTTCCGCCATCTTTGGCTTCACTTTTTGGACATAAGTTCTCACTCCAGATATATATATATAGAGCTCACTGTAACGCACCAGTGTTTCCACAACTCAAAGTCCAAATTTCCTCTCGCTCGTAGAATGTCCTTAAATTTCCTTGTACTTAAATCTAATTTCCTTAAAATTTCCCTGATTAAAATAAGGCCGACGTCATTTTTATAGTATGATTGATTTGTTGTAAGCTATACACACTGCCAAAAAGTCTCAAAATTTTATCAGATTAATGTGAAATCATTTTGAGCTATTATGAAATATTCTGGGAAGATGTGGTAAATTTGGTGGTTTAAAAATAGGCCAGTGAGTTCAAGTGGCAAGTGCGCTCTAGCATTACTTCATATAATAACAATAATATTGATATTGGTTACGTGTTGCACGTCAGTGACGTGCAATGGCATAAGACAACGCAATTTCTTATCTTTTGTGCGAACGATAATTAGAAAAAAGTACGAAAATATGCAACAAATTGCTAAAAAATCAAATATTTTTGCTAGTAATACATCAATGTTACTCCTGGCAAAATTTCCTTAGATTTCCTTCATCCTTGAAAATTTCTCTTAGGGTCAAAATTTCCTTGAAAGTGGAAACGCTGTAACGCACGTCTATCTGCATGTAGGTAGCGATATATATACGATATGTTTGAGGGTTTAGTAGGATTGATATAATACGATAGGATCGATATAATACGACATAATCCGAAGATTAACATCTTGAAACCCAAGTTATGAGTTAAACAAGACAAGAACGAGTTTGTGATGTTTCGATGTTATTACAAATCATCATCAGACCAACAAAATATCATCAGACTATTCATGATTTTGCAATAAAATCGAAATATCACAAACTCATTCTTGTCTTGTTTAACTCATATCTTGGGTTTCTAGATCTTGTTAATCTTCGGATTATGTTACGTATTATATTTTTTGAAACTGTTGGCTGGTATTGGTTTTTAGTAGGATCGAACAACCTGAAAAATACAACATAAGAACTTCAACATTTTGACTTCGTTTGGAAGTTAAGTTAGTGAAAGTGCAAGATTTCCCCAAGACAGCGTTCCCTAATATTAATACAAATATAAATGACTGCATGGAAAATACAATACATATATAAATATCTCGTTATAGTGTGTTTTGGTTCACGAAATGTCAGAGAGTGCTTACAAAGATGGAGCAAATATATAGATATATAGTGAAGATTTTGTGTAAATTGCACTTTACATATTATATAGGTCTAAATATGAATATAATAGATATACAAATACTCAACAACAAGTTGGGTGCTTCATTAAACAGTCATGCAGACCTCTTCATATTTTAAACAGGACGATTCTAGATGTCTTTCGCAGAATATAAACTGTATAGAATAACAATAATTATCAGAAAATATCAGTATTTTCTAGAGAAAAATGTAATTTCATTGACTCATTTGTCGGTTTAATTAAGATTTGTTTCAATTAAGACTTGACTCAAACACATTTTGTTTTTATCATACATTCTCTTATTAATAATTTAACCATTTATCAGTTGGACAGAGGACCCCTGCATGTCAGCATTGATAATATATAAAAACGTCGGTATATAACGCCACGCAATTAAGATAGCCAACTTATATATAACAATCGTTGGAAATACACACTGTATATTTATACTAGAACATATAAAATTGGAACATAAAATTGGAACATATAAAATAAATTGGAACATATATATGTTACCAAATTAAAACTGAAGTATCTTAATTGGTTACAAATTATTTTGGGTCTAGTTGTTTAAACATAGTAATATTATACGCAACTGCTGTTATCGTCAATTAAAATCTTACAGACAAGAACGAATACATAACATATGTCGATGTTATGATTTTAATCAATCCTCTTTCATTTCTAACATAAATTTTAAACTGTGAAGTTGAATATACGGAGAAGCATAGTTGAACGAACAATTGCAAGAAGGGACTGGAAATCGGCAACGAATGTCTCATTGTTTATAATACGTTGTCAACGAGTTAACTCTTGGTCCTCCGCTAGAGGAAACAAAAATTGAAAGGACTTCGCAAGGAATTCTATAATTTCCCATTATCTATTTATACGTTGTCAAAGGCTGCTGGGTTCCTGAAGATAATCCATTATAAAGGCTGATAATCCTGAAGATAATCCATTATAAAGGCATTATAAAGGCTCATTTTTAAACTATAAATTGGAATAGAATACAATGAATAGCAGTATCAACGACTCCCATTCTTCTTCATTGTTGATCCGTTGCAATGGTTCCTTCTTGACATTCTATTTGGATGCTCCGGCAGAAGGGTTACACTATTATTCAAACATTGTATACATCATTGTAAACATCATCTTATCAATTACTGGAATGTGTCTCAATGTTTTAGTTTGGATGGTGTACCGGCGGAACAAATCCGTACGAACTTGCTCAAATATGCTCCTCGTCGTGTTAGCCGTTAGTGATTTTATGACAAACGCTGTCGTACAACCATTTTCTATTGCGAGAATGGTGAACGAGATTCGTGGCACACACAGTTGCTTTGTTTTAATTGCAGCCAGACTTTCGTCGTATATTTGTTGTGGGTTATCCCTTTTGACTGTCGCAATTATATGCATCGAACGCTTTATAACACTGGCCTATCCTTATCGGTACCGAAATATCCTACCACCGTTGAGATTGAAAATAATCGTCGCTGCAACTTGGATTTCGGTTCTCATATTCGTGCCATTACACCTTGGTCCTGTTTCGTACACCGTTCTATCATCAGTTGGGAATGCACTGATAGTCTTGTCGATTTTGATAGTATTTCTGACTTGGTTTTGGGTAAATCGCCTCGTAAAACGTCATAATGTTGCCATAACCTCTACACAGACTCCTGAAAGTGAAAAACACAGAAACAATTCAAAACGCCAAGAAGCAAGCTTTCGTACAACAAAGACAAGCTACCTAATTTGTGGAGCTGTTTTGGTGTTCTATATTCCAAGTCTTGTACTACTCGCATACAATACTACACAGGATTACGATTTCGTTGTGTTGTTCCTCGTAGCTCCTTGGGTAGAGACAGTGATGTTCTCGAACTCGTTGCTAAATCCAAGTCTTCTATTTTGGCGGAAAAGTTCTTTCAGGGAAACATCCAATGAAATTCTGTCTTGGACGAGACGTTCGTAAGTGCCTGCATACCTTAGCTACCGACGTTTTTATAGCACTTACGTTTAAAGAAGAAGTGACCAAAATCGCAACGAAATGTGTTCCTGAGGATGGAAGGAGAGACCAGCGTTACTTGGAAAACAGCAGTGGTGTCTGGAGAAGGATTTGTTGAAATGAGAAACGATTTGACAAGACTCATTAAAGCGTACAGGAAACTCTTTTCAGTGATAATATATTGAACGTGTGGTAGTGTAGGTAGCGTCTATACAATAAGCTTCGGGTCTTTTAGGATCAAACTACCTGAAAAATTCAACAAGAACTTCGACCTTTCGAGCGAAGGCCCTTCGTCTGAAAGTTAGTAGCCAAAAGGCAAATTACTTCCAAAAGGCTACTAAGGCTTCCAGACGAAGGGCCTTCGCTCGAAACGTCGAAGTTCTTGTTGAATTTTTCAGGTAGTTTGATCCTAAAAGAACCGAAGCTTAACCTCTTTTCAGTATATTATATATTATTCAGCTCACTTCCCGTCGGGGCTTTTCAGTGACCGATTACATCAAGTATCTCGCTTACCTATATTATGTAAGTAGCCTACATTATATATATTTACAACAATTGTGACATTACTTTCCTAATCTGTATATTCTAACCCACCCAGTCAACTTTCCCTGTGGGAGGAAGCCGGAGCGCCCGGAGAAAACCCACGACTTTCGACAGAGCGTTGACTTAAGGCCCAGACACACCGAACGCGATTCTACAACGCGGCGCGATTTTTCGATTTTCACTTACATATAACTTTGATCCTGTTTTATGTTTTTCAAATATTCAGAAGCGCTATAACAGTTAACACTTATTTACTGACGCCGAGGGAAACAGTGTGTTTTGTGGACCCGAGACCGCCGTTGTTGCCCGAGGCGAAACCGAGGGCAACAACGAGCTGTCGAGGGGCCACAAAACATACTGTTTTCCCGAGGTTTTAGTAAATAAGTGATTTGTTATATACCAAGTGTCATATGACAAAAAATTGTCGATTTAAATCTTAAAATTTCGATGGGCTTTCGCCATTTACTTCCGGTTTTGTTATTTTTCCCTAGGGAAAAATAAATGCGACCAACATACAAAAAAAAGCCATTTACTTCAGTTTTGTATTTTTCCCTTTTAAGAAAAAATTAACAAGAATACAGAATACAGGAGGTGTGACCCAACATTAGCATAGTAATATTAATTATTAATATTTTCTTTAAAAATATAAATAGATGTGCCTCTTTTGCGTCCCGAGAAAGGCTGTTCCAAAGCTTTGCCCCGCTGTATTTAAAACTTTTTTTTAGGAATTCCCTTCTCGGTTTTGGGAAAGCTATATCAGTATTGCTATTTCTCAAGTTATAGTTCGCCTGTGTTAAACATCCTCCAATCAATGACTCTTTCAATCTTTCAAGTTGGGAGCAGTATAATCATTTAGAATTTTATACAGAAGAATGGACTTCTAAAGTTTCCCAACCAAGACATACGCGTGTATTACTCGTCCAATGAAAAGCCACGAAAAACGGACTTTGACACTTGGTATATAACAATTTGAGTTATTTGTTCTGCATATCTTTTAAAATTTCCTTCCATAGACCGTTGTATTTACTTTTAAAAACTGAAAAATCGCGTCGCGTCGTCGAATCGCGTCCGGTGTGTCTGGGCCTTTACTCTTTTCACATGAGTGTGATGAGAAAGTCCTCAGCGAGAATCAAACTCAAGACTCAGAGGTGAAAGGCGCTAGCTCTGACGACTCACTGGGCCACCGAAGTCCCTGTGACAGTGAACATTGGCCGTATTTAATATTACAAAACGTATGGACAAATTAAACATCTTGTGTTAAGTGCTATTAATAATAAATACGAAATGAGCAGTTGAAAACTATGCTAGAATGAAAATCAAATTAATAATAATTCTTTACTAAGTGCGTACAAGTTTAGTTGTCTTCGTATTATACTAGACGAATTAAACGTCTAAGGCGACTACGACGTCTGTTAAATGCGTCGTTTGGACGTTAGTTTCTTATTCGTCCGTCTAATTTCCCGTATTTATAGAAAACGAATAAGTCGTCTCAGACGTTTAACTGTTTAAGTCGTCTGACTTCCTGAAATTAGTGTGCACCTGCCGAATACATGGTGTTTTAGACAAACGATTTATGCTGTCTAATGTATGTAATCTATATACGTGCAGTTTGCCCCCAAAACGTCAGCCGTTTTGACTAATAAGTCTATTCCTTTTAAATAACATGCATTATTTTTTTTATTATCGAGAGCGGGCGGAATCCTAGGCTTTCCTGCAATCTGATTGGTTGCAGCAGCGGGCGGAATGTTACGATATTTTTACCGCGGTCCGGAATCCTAGACAAAATTGAAAGTTTGTTTACTTTCCCTACTTTTTCAAAGTTTTGTTCACGAAATATTATAATTTTAAAAATTTATGAATAAATTTGTGATTCTTAAAACTTTTTAATCTGATTGTTTCGTGCGAGAAAACAATTTAATAACGAAATCGAATATAATTAATTATTTTAAGTGAGTTTAGATTGGTTTTGGGACATCTGTGTAGTTGATTAAGTTGAATTTGAATTTGATGAAATTGTACGAAGTTTTGCCACTCGTAAAGAAATGAGACTGATTTTAAAAGATTTGGAAATTTTAATAAAGTAACTTTAATTCGTATAAAGTGATTACAGGCATTGAGAAAGACTGAAAGTGAAACACTAAATGAAACATTTCAAAGTAGTTAGTACTAGACTAGCAATACTGGCGAACCTACCCAGGCAAAAGCCTGCATGTCGGGAAATTTCAAGATAGTTTAAAGAAGGGAGGTTGAAAACGCTTTGCAACAATGTGGACCTGCTTATTCACCTATTTATACAAGACTGCATGGACAATCCATATATTTCTACCATTAAATATTAACCGAATTCAAATTAATATTTTTCGATGTATATATATAGCCAATATACTACTTTACCTAAATAAAACCATATCGGTGTTCACTTTTAACATACAGTGTATTGAAATGAATTTTTAAGAACCAATAGATCTTAGTTTTAATTCGACGAACATTTCACCCTTTGGCTTTGGTTTTGAAAATATTATTTATATTAAGGCCTAAATGGCAAATATTTAATTTGTTTAGTGTACGCCTGGGATATATATATTGTATTCATTCACGTTACCTTATTTGCTGTTCATATGTGCGAAACCTACTATTATACCCTACAATTTCCACAATTACTAATACCCGAAAATTAATAAACAAGGATAATATACGCTTTTGGCGGCAATTTTGTGACATTCGGCTGTCCGACTGGATCGCTAATAAGGATTTTTAGCCTTTATGTTTAATCAAGTTATTAAGGATGTTATAAATTATATAGATTTTACATTATGTATTCAATAGCCATGTTGTGACATCGAAATGAGTTCGAAGTGATGTGTATATAATACTTTTCAGAATAACTTGTATTTGAAGATTAAAGAACTTGTATTTGGAGAAGTAAAAGTCTAAAATCTGAATCTGAGTTGAAGATTAAAATCTTATATACTGAAGACTTGTATAGTGAACATTCAAGGAATTGTATTTGAAGATTTGAAATCCTAGTGAAGGGTTGTATTTGAAGATTTGAAATCCTAGTGAAGGAACAAATTTGAAGATTTGAAATCCTATATTAGAGGATTTGAGATCCTATATTCTGAAGGATTGTATTTGAAGATTTGAAAATTTGAAATCCTAGTAAAGGATTGTATTTGAAGATTTGAAATCCTATATTCTGAAGGATTGTATTTGAAGTTTTGAAATCCTAGTGTAAGATCCTATTTGAAGATTTGAAATTTCTGGTCAAGAATTGTATTTGAAGCTTTGAAATCCTAGTGAAGGATTGAATTTGAGGATTTGAGATCCTAGTAAAGGATTGTATTTGAATATAGAAATCCTATATTCTGAAGGACTGTGTTTAAAGATTGAAATACTATATTCTGAAGGATTGTATTTGAAAGTTTGAAATTTCTAGTGAAGGATTGTATTTGAAGATTTGAAATTTCTAGTGAAGGATTGTAATTTTAAGATTTGAAATCCTAGTGAAGGATTGTATTTGAAGATTTGAAATCCTATATTCTGAAGGATTGTATTTGAAGATTTGAAATCCTATAATTGAGATCTTATATTCTGAAGGATTATATTTGAAGATTTGAAATCCTAGTGAAGGATTTATTTGAAGATTGAAATCCTATATTCTGAAGGATTGTATTTGAATATTGAAATCCTATGTAGTGAAGATTTGTATGTGAAAATTTGAATCTTATAAAGTGAAGCAGGAGTGAAGTCACTATATAGTGAGGATTGGATTCCTATATTCTGAAGAACCAACCTCGCAAGCCAGGCTCTTTACCTTTGTGGAGGACATGGAATTAAGCAATTCCAATAGAACTAATGAATCTAACGAAGGTGAACTACGAATATGCAACGAATTCGTTGTCACCTACTGTTGGAGCGAAGCTGCTCAAGGAGCACATCTCATAACAAATCTGATCCTATCACCAACTATGATAATACTTGGAGTGATTGGTTTAGTACTAAATTCATTCTTGATCTTGGCTTATGTTAAGAATTCTCGTCTACGGACTCTACCTTCAATGATGTTGGTGACTCTAGCTTGTAGCGATCTCCTCATTTCAATTTTGGTCCATCCTCTTTATGCTGCTAGACTGGTGATGGAAGTGTTAGGCACTCCTAGCTGCCCCTTGTGGACTACAAGTCGACTTATAACCTATTTCTGTTGCGGAGTATCCTTGCTAACTATCACTATTATGACTATAGAACGGTTTATAACATTAGCCTACCCATATCGTCATCAAATCATCCTTACTCCAACTCGACTGAAAATCATTGTGATCATAACTTGGCTTACAATTTTCGTATTAATAGTATTACATCTACGCATAGTACCACAGTCAATTCTACTATTCATCGGCGCATTTCTAAACCTTTTCAGTCTTATATAATTGTTATTTCAATATGGATTTGGATCCATAGATTACTTCATAAACACAAAAACACTATATGGAAAACACAGACACCTTCAGATGAACCTCGTTGCAACACAAAGCAAGTGTTTCGTAACACCAAAACAAGTTACATAGTTGTTGCATCAATGTTGCTCTGTTATGTTCCAGCGTTGTTATTATTGGGATATTTTGCAGCTAGTGATTCGGTTGACTTTACAATGATTTTTGTCGTGGACCCGTGGGCAGAGACATTGATGTTTTCAAACGCAGTGATGAATCCTTTACTGGACTTTATCGGAGTAAAGATTTTAAGGAATGCGTTAGGGAGTACTTGCCTTCGTGCAGATCACCTATATTAGAGACTTGGCAAAATTTCCTTAGATTTCCTTCATCCTTGAAAATTCCTTTTAGGGTCAAAATTTCCTTGAAAGTGGAAACGCTGTAACGCACGTCTATCTGCATGTATAGGTAGCGATAAACGATATTATGCTTGAGGGTTTAGTAGGATCGATATAATACGAAACATAATCCGAAGATTAACATCTTGAAACCCAAGTTATGAGTTAAACAAGACAAGAACGAGTTTGTGATGTTTCGATATTATTACAAACCAACAAAATATCATCAGACTATTCATGATTTTGCATTTCCCCAAGACAGCGTCCCCTAATATTAATACAAATATAAATGACTACATGGAAAATACAATACATATAAAAATATCTCGTTATAGTGTGTTTTGGTTCACGAAATGTCAGAGAGTGCTTATAAAGATAGAGAAAATATATAGATATATAGTGAAGATTTTGTGTAAATTGCACTTTACATACTGTATTATACAAATACTCAACAGCAAGTTGGATGCTTCATTAAACAGTCATGCAGACCTCTTTACATTTTAAACAGGCCGATTTCTTATAGGGCAAAGACGATTCTAGATGTCTTACGTAGAATATAAACTGTATAGAATAACAATAATTATCAGAAAATATCAGTATTTTCTAGAGAAAAATGTAATTTCATTGACTCATTTGTCGGTTTAATTAAGACTTGTTTCAATTAAGACTTGACTTAAACACATTTTGTTTTTATCATACATTCTCTTATTAATAATTTAACCATTTATCAGTTGGACAGAGGACCCCTGCGTGTCAGCATTGATAATATATAAAAACGTCGGTATATAAGGCCACGCGATTAAGATAGCCAACTTAGAACAATCGTTGGAAATACACACTGTATATTTATACTAGAACATATAAAATTGGAACATATATATCTTACCAAATTAAAACTGAAGTATCTTAATTGGTTACAAATTATTTTGGGTCTAGTTGTTTAAACATAGTAATATTATACGCAATTGCTGTTATCGTCAATTAAAAATCTTACAAACAAGAACGAATACATGAAATGAAGAAATGTATAGATGTTATGATTTTAATCAATCCTCTTTCATTTCTAACATAAATTTTAAACTGTGAAGTTGAATAGACGGAGAAACATATTAGTTGAACGAACAATTGCAAGAAGGGACTGGAAATCGGCAACGAATGTCTCATTGTTTATAATACGTTGTCAACGAGTTAACTCTTGGTTCTCCGCTGAATATACAGTAGTTTTATATCTGAGGATAATTTTAAGCTGATTTAACATCGATCTTCTTCAACTTTTAACTTAAATTTTGGACTGTGGAGTGGCAAAGACGAATACAATGAAAAGCAGTGACTGAATACATGATGAACCCTTGAAATGAAGAGGATGTCATCATTCGGAGTATGGTTTTCCTTCTAAGTGCTTGTTAAAATATAATTGTGTTGATTATGAATTTTTAACGAGTCTTAATTTTCCATTGTATATTATACGTTGTCAACGAGTTTGTTTAGTTCTCAGTTTTCTGAAGATAATGCTAATCTGGTTATATTAATCTTCTTTCATTTTTAGCTATAATTTTGAACTGTGGAATTGTAAATCATCCTTTCAACAACAGTAGCAACGACTCGTGTAGTTGTGAAAAAATTGAGTGGAGTGCGATTCGTCAACGAATATAAATTTCTATTGTTTATACACATTGTGTAGCTGCTGTTGCTAAGTTGAAGCAAAAAAATGCTTGAGATAACGGGTGATAAGTACTAGAGGAAACAAAAATTGAAAGGACTCCGAAAGGAATTCTATAATTTCCCATTATTTATTTATACGTTGTCAAAGGCTGCTGGGTTCCTGAAGATAATCAGGAGAAGATAATTTTAACTATAAATTGGAATAGAATACAATGAATAGCAGTATCAACGACTCCCATTCTTCTTCATTGTTGATCCGTTGCAATGGTTCCTTCTTGACATTCTATTTGGATGCTCCGGCAGAAGGGTTACACTATTATTCAAACATTGTATACATCATTGTAAACATCATCTTATCAATTACTGGAATGTTTCTCAATGTTTTAGTTTGGATGGTGTACCGGCGGAACAAATCCGTACGAACTTGCTCAAATATGCTCCTCGTCGTGTTAGCCCTTAGTGATTTTATGACAAACGCTGTCGTACAACCATTTTCTATTGCGAGAATGGTGAACGAGATTCGTGGCACACACAGTTGCTTTGTTTTAATTGCAGCCAGACTTTCATCGTATATTTGTTGTGGGTTATCCCTTTTGACTGTCGCAATTATATGCATCGAACGCTTTATAACACTGGCCTATCCTTATCGGTACCGAAATATCCTACCACCGTTGAGATTGAAAATAATCGTCGCTGCAGCTTGGATTTCGGTTCTCATATTCGTGCCACACCTTGGTCCTGTTCGTACACCGTTTCTCTATCATCGTTTGGGAATGCACTGAGTCTTGTCGATTTTTTTGATATTTCTGACTTGGTTTTGGGTAATCGCGCCTCGTAACGTCATAATGTTATGTGCCATAACCTCTCACAGACTTGAAAAAAAAAAAACACAGAAAAAAAAAAACGCCAAGAAGCAAGCTTTCGTACAACAAAGACAAGCTACCTAATTTGTGGAGCTGTTTTGGTGTTCTATTTTCCAAGTCTTGTACTACTCGCATACAATGCTACACAGGATTACGATTTCGTTGTGTTGTTCCTGGTAGCTCCTTGGGTAGAGACAGTGATGTTCTCGAACTCGTTGCTAAATCCAAGTCTTCTATTTTGGCGGAAAAGTTCTTTCAGGGAAACATCCATTGAAATTCGACAACGTTCTCATACGAGACGTTCGTAAGTGCTTGCATACCTTAGCTATCAACGTTTTTTTAGCACTTACGTTTAAAGAAGAAGTGACCAAAATCGCAACGAAAGACCAGCGTTACTTGGAAAACAGCGGTGGTGTCTGGAGAGAGATTTGTTGAAATGAGAAACGATTTGACACGACTGATTAAAGCGGACAGGAAACTCTTTTCAGTGATAATATATTGAACGTGTGGTAGTGTAGGTAGCGTCTATACAATAAGCTTCGGGTCTTTTAGAATCAAACTACCTGGAAAATTCAACAAGAACTTCGACCTTTCGAGCGAAGGCCCTTCGTCTATAAGTTAGTAGCCAATAGGCAAATTACTTCCAAAAGGCTACTAACTTCCAGACGAAGGGCCTTCGCTCGCCGAAACGTCGAAGTTCTTGTTGAATTTTTCAGGTAGTTTGATCCTAAAAGAACCGAAGCTTAACCTCTTTTCAGTATATTATATATTATTCAGCTCACTTCCCGTTGGGGCTTTTCAGTGACCGATTACATCAAGTATCTCGCTTACCTACATTGTATATATTTACAACAATTGTGACATTGCTTTCCTAATCTGTATATCCTAACCCACCCAGTCAACTTTCCCTGTGGGAGGAAACCGGAGTGTCCGGAGAAAACCCACGACTTTCGGCAGAGCGTTGACTTAAGGCCCAGACACACCGAACGCGATTCTACAACGCAGTGCGATTTTTCGATTTTCACTTACATATAACTTTGATGCTGTTTTATGTTTTTCAAATATTCAGAAGCGCTATAACAGTTAACACTTATTTACTGACGCCGAGGGAAACAGTGTGTTTTGTGGACCCGAGACCGCCGTTGTTGCCCGAGGCGAAGCCGAGGGCAACAACGAGCTGTCGAGGGGCCACAAAACATACTGTTTTCCCGATCGAGGTTTTAGTAAATAAGTGATTTGTTATATACCAAGTGTCATATGACAAAAAATTTGTCGATTTAAATCTTAAAATTTCGATGGGCTCTCGCCATTTACTTCCGGTTTTGTTATTTTTCTCTAGGGAAAATAAATGCATTACAAGAAAAAAAAAAAAAAAAAATTAACTAATTACAAGAATACAGAATACAGGAGGTGTGACCCAACATTAGCATAGTAATATTAATTATTAGTATTTTCTTTAAAAATATAAATAGATGTGCCTCTTTTGCGTCCCGAGAAAGGCTGTTCCAAAGCTTTGCCCCGCTGTATTTAAAACTTTTTTTTAGGAATTCCCTTCTCGGTTTTGGGAAAGCTATATCAGTATTGCTATTTCTCAAGTTATAGTTCGCCTGTGTTAAACATCCTCCAATCAATGACTCTTTCAATCTTTCAAGTTGGCAGCAGCATAATCATTTAGAATTTTATACAGAAGAATGGACTTCATCTTCTGTCTTCTACTTTCTAAAGTTTCCCAACCAAGACATACGCGTGTATTACTCGTCCAATGAAAAGCCACGAAAAACGGACTTTGACACTTGGTATATAACAATTTGAGTATTTGTTCTGCATATCTTTTAAAATTTCCTTCCATAGACGGTTGTATTTACTTTTAAAAACTGAAAAATCGCGTTGTCGAATCGCGTCCGGTGTGTCTGGACCTTTACTCTTTTCACATGAGTGTGATGAGAAAGTCCTCAGCGAGAATCAAACTCAAGACTCAGAGGTGAAAGGCGCTAGCTCTGACGACTGGGCCACCGAAGTCCCTGTGACAGTGAACATTGGCCGTGTTTAATATTACAAGACGTATGGACAAATTAAACGTCTTGTGTTAAGTTATTATTATTATTATTAAACACTGTATGTTCCCCAAAGGGCTTTTCAACATACACTTACAAATAAATTAATTAAACTATACTATCAAAATCTATATAAAACTATTATAAATCTGATGATTTAAAATTTAAAAGATGTTCTTTTAGTTTTTTCTTAAAACCTTTAAGTTCTGAAATGTTTTTTAGATCATCGTCTAGTTCGTTCCATATTTTAACTGCACGGTAATAAAAAGTTCTCTGTCCAGTAGCTGTTTTATAACTTGGAATGTCTAAATTGTGATTATTTCTAGTTTGACAGTTATGGATGTCAGATCGTTTTATGAATTTCTTTGTGAGATAGCTTGGCGCAAGGTTGTTAAGGCATTTGTAAGCCATCACCGCGTCTTTATAAATGAGTAAATTATCGATAGTTAACCATTTGAGTTGTTGAAAACCTGGTGTCACATGATCAAATTTTTTAATATTCGTAATAATTCGGCATGCAAAGTTTTGGACTGTTTGCAATTTCTTCAAATTTCTGGATGAAGTATTGGCCCATACATTAGAACAATATAACAGCTTGTTTATTACCAGTGCTTCAATAAGTAATGATAACGTTTCTTTATCAAAACTCTCTTTACTCTGTTGATTTGGCATAATCTATTAATGCACGTAGATGATAGTTTAGAGATATGTTCATCATAAGAAAGATGTAAGTCTAGATGCATACCCAGATCTTTAGCAACTGGTACTGGCCTAAGAGTTTCACTGAGAAATTTCAGACTAATTGTTGTTGGTAAATTCTGTAACATTGATCGTGTTCCTACCAAGAGGAATTTAGTCTTGTTGGGATTTATTAACAATTGATGTTCCAGGCACCATTTTGCGGTGTTATGCAAATCATTTTCTAATTTAAGGATTGCCTGTTGTATGTCTTCGACTAGAAATGCAAGGTGGAGTTTTGAATCATCAACGTAAGAGTCTAGATCACTTGAGATCGTTATAGCAGGTAGATCGTTGACATAAATTCCAAACAAAAATGGTGACAGAATGGAGCCTTGAGGCACTCCATGAGTTAGTGCTATGACTGGAGAAATGGTTGACCTTATCCGTACATATTGTGTTCTGCCCGATAAATAACTTTCAAACCATTTGATTGCTGGTGGTGACGCTCCTACGCATTTTAACTTATGCAGGAGGATACGAAATGAGCAGTTGAAAACTATGCTAGAATGAAAATCAAATATTTCGATGTGACTCCCAATTAATAATAATTATTTACTAAGTGCGTACAAGTTTAGTTGTCTTCGTATTATACTAGACGAATTAAACGTCTAAGGCGACTACGACGTCTGTTAAATGCGTCGTTTGGACGTTAGTTTCTTATTCGTCCGTCTAATTTCCCGTATTTATAGAAAACGAATAAGTCGTCTCAGACGTTTAACTGTTTAAGTTGTGTGACTTCCTGAAATTAGTGTGCACCTGCCGAATACATGGCGTTTTAGACAAACGATTTATGCTGTCTAATGTATGTGATCTGTATACGTGCAGTTTGCCCCCAAAACGTCAGCCGTTTTGACTAATAAGTCTATTCCTTTTAAATAATATGCTTTATTATATGACTATATGATGTAATTCTTCCATATAAGAGCACAAGAACAGAACAAATACCAGGCCGTATTGCATGGTAAAATCCGTATTTCTCCTCTTCTATACCAGTTAAACCGGTTTAAACAGAACAAAAATACGGATTTTTTGTCATATAATAAAACCTCATTGCATTGTTTGGCATATAATACGGCCGAGTATTTTACTCGTTTCTCGCATTTTCCATCGCCCGCGGCGGGCTCGGAAAAATACTTGAGAAACTCGGCCGTAAAATACCCGGCCGTATTATATGCCAAACCATTCAATAAGATATATGTATTTACCTTATATAATACATATAATTAATTATTTTAAGTGAGTTTAGATTGGTTTTGAACATCTGTGTAGTTGATTAAGTTTAATTTGAATTTGATGAAATTGTACGAAGTTTTGCCACTCGTAAAGAAATGACACTGATCTTAAAAGATTTGAAATTTTAATAAAGTAACTTTAATTCGTATAAAGTGAAACAAGACGAAGGTTTACAAGGCATTGAGGTAGACTGAAAGTGAAACACTGAATGAAACATTTCAAAGTAGTTAGTACTAGCCTAGCAATACTGCAATGGCCAACTGGCGAACCTATACCCAGGCAAAAGCCTGCATGTCGGGAAATTTCCAGATAGTTTAAAGAAGGGAGGTTGAAAACGCTTTGCAACAATATGGACGTGCTTATTCACCTACTTATACAAGACTGCATGGACAATCCATATATTTCTACTATTAAATATTAACCGAATTCAAATTAATATTTTTCGATGTATATGTAGCCAATATACTACTAAGACCTAAATAAAATCATATCGGTGTTCACTTTTAACATACAGTGTATTGAAATGAATTTCTAAGATCCAATAGATCTTTGTTTTAATTCGACGAACATTTTACCCTTTGACTTTGGTTTTGAAAAGATTATTTATATTAAGGCCTACATGGCAAACATTTAATTTGTTTAGTATACGCCTGGGATATATATCTTATATTCATTCACGTTACCTTATTGGCTGTTCATATGTGCGAAACCTGCTATTACCCTACAATTTCCACAATTACTAATACCGAAAATTAATAAACAAGGATAATATACGCTTTTGGCCGCAATTTTGTGACATTCGGCTTTCCGACTGGATCGCTAATAAGGATTTTTAGCCTTTATGTTTAATCAAGTTATTAAGGATGTTATATATTATATAGATTTTACATTAGGTTATTCAATAGCCATGGTGTGACATCGAAATGAGTTCGAAGTGATGTGTATATAATACTTTTCAGAATAACTTGTATTTGAAGATTAAAGAACTTGTATTTGGAGAAGTAAAAGACTTGTATTTGAAGATTAAAATCTTATATACTGAAGACTTGTATAGTGAACATTCAAGGGATTGTATTTGAAGATTTGAAATCCTAGTGAAGGGACAAATTTGAAGATTTTAAATCCTATATTAGAGGACTTGAGATCCTATATTCTGAAGGATTGTATTTGAAGATTTGAAATCCTAGTAAAGGATTGTATTTGAAAATTTGAAATCCTAGTAAAGGATTGTATTTGAAGATTTGAAACCTAGTAAAGGGTTGTATTTGAAGATTTGAAATCCTAGTGAAGGATTGTATTTGAAGATTTGAAATCCTAGCGAAGGATTGTATTCGAAGATTTGAAATCTTTGTGAAGGATTGTATTTGAAGGTTTGAAATCCTAGTGAAGGATTGTATTTGAGGATTTGAGATCCTAATAAAGGATTGTATTTGAAGATAGAAATCCTATATTCTGAAGGACTGTGTTTAAAGATTGAAATACTATATTCTGAAGGATTGTATTTGAAAGTTTGAAATTTCTAGTGAAGGATTGTATTTGAAGATTTGAAATTTCTAGTGAAGGATTGTATTTGAAGATTTGAAATCCTAGTGAAGGATTTTATTTGAAGATTCGAAATCCTAGTGAAGGATTTTATTTGAAGATTAGAAATTTCTAGTGAAAGATTGTATTTGAAGATTTGAAATCCTAGTGAAGGATTTATTTGAAGATTGAAATCCTATATTCTGAAGGATTGTATTTGAAGATTGAAATCCTATATAGTGAAGATTTGTATGTGAAAATTTGAATCTTATAAAGTGAAGCAGGAGTGAAGTCACTATATAGTGAGGATTGGATTCCTATATTCTGAAGAACCAACCTCGCAAGCCAGGCTCTTTACCTTTGTGGAGGACATGGAATTAAGCAATTCCAATAGAACTAATGGATCTAACGAGGGTGAACTACGAATGTGCAACGAATTCGTTGTCACCTACTATTGGAGCGAAGCTGCTCAAGGACCACACCTCATAACAAATCTAATCCTATCACCAACTATGATTATACTTGCAGGGATTGGTTTAGTACTAAATTCATTGTTGATCTTGGCTTATGTTAGGAATTCTCGTCTACGGACTCTACCTTCAATGATGTTGGTGACTCTAGCTTGTAGCGATCTCCTCATTTCAATTTTGGTCCATCCTCTTTATGCTGCTAGACTGGTGATGGAAGTGTTAGGCACTCCTAGCTGCCCCTTGTGGACTACAAGTCGACTTATAACCTATTTCTGTTGCGGAGTATCCTTGCTAACTATCGCTCTTATGACTATAGAACGGTTTATAACATTAGCCTACCCATATCGTCATCAAATCATCCTTACTCCAACTCGACTGAAAATCATTGTGATCATAACTTGGCTTACAATTTTCGTATTAATAGTATTACATCTACGCATAGTACCACAGTCAATTCTACTATTCATCGGCGCATTTCTAAACCTTTTCAGTCTTATAATTGTTATTTCAATATGGATTTGGATCCATAGATTACTTCATAAACACAAAAACACTATATGGAAAACACAGACACCTTCAGATGAACCTCGTTGCAACACAAAGCAAGTGTTTCGTAACACCAAAACAAGTTACATAGTTGTTGCATCAATGTTGCTCTGTTATGTTCCAGCGTTGTTATTATTGGGATATTTTGCAGCTAGTGATTCGGTTGACTTTACAATGATTTTTGTCGTGGACCCGTGGGCAGAGACATTGATGTTTTCAAACGCAGTGATTAATCCTTTACTGGTACTTTATCGGAGTAAAGATTTTAAGGAATGCGTTAGGGAGTACTTGCCTTCGTGCACTATATTAGAGACTTGGCAAAATTTCCTTCATCCTTGAAAATTCCTTTTAGGGTCAAAATTTCCTTGAAAGTGGAAACGCTGTAACGCACGTCTATCTGCATGTATAGGTAGCGATAAACGATATTATGCTTGAGGGTTTAGTAGGATCGATATAATACGAAACATAATCCGAAGATTAACATCTTGAAACCCAAGTTATGAGTTAAACAAGACAAGAACGAGTTTGTGATGTTTCGATATTATTACAAACCAACAAAATATCATCAGACTATTCATGATTTTGCATTTCCCCAAGACAGCGTTCCCTAATATTAATACAAATATAAATGACTACATGGAAAATACAATACATATAAAAATATCTCGTTATAGTGTGTTTTGGTTCACGAAATGTCAGAGAGTGCTTATAAAGATAGAGAAAATATATAGATATATTGTGAAGATTTTGTGTAAATTGCACTTTACATATTATACAAATACTCAACAACAAGTTGGATGCTTCATTAAACAGTCATGCAGACCTCTTTACATTTTAAACAGGCCGATTTCTTATTGGGCAAAGACGATTCTAGATGTCTTACGTAGAATATAAACTGTATAGAATAACAATAATTATCAGAAAATATCAGTATTTTCTAGAGAAAAATGTAATTTCATTGACTCATTTGTCGGTTTAATTAAGACTTGTTTCAATTAAGACTTGACTTAAACACATTTTGTGTTTATCATACATTCTCTTATTAATAATTTAACCATTTATCAGTTGGACAGAGGACCCCTGCGTGTCAGCATTGATAATATATAAAAACGTCGGTATATAAGGCCACGCGATTAAGATAGCCAACTTAGAACAATCGTTGGAAATACACACTGTATATTTATACTAGAACATATAAAATTGGAACATATATATCTTACCAAATTAAAACTGAAGTATCTTAATTGGTTACAAATTATTTTGGGTCTAGTTGTTTAAACATAGTAATATTATACGCAATTGCTGTTATCGTCAATTAAAAATCTTACAAACAAGAACGAATACATGAAATGAAGAAATGTATAGATGTTATGATTTTAATCAATCCTCTTTCATTTCTAACATAAATTTTAAACTGTGAAGTTGAATAGACGGAGAAACATATTAGTTGAACGAACAATTGCAAGAAGGGACTGGAAATCGGCAACGAATGTCTCATTGTTTATAATACGTTGTCAACGAGTTAACTCTTGGTTCTCCGCTGAATATACAGTAGTTTTATATCTGAGGATAATTTTAAGCTGATTTAACATCGATCTTCTTCAACTTTTAACTTAAATTTTGGACTGTGGAGTGGCAAAGACGAATACAATGAAAAGCAGTGACTGAATACATGATGAACCCTTGAAATGAAGAGGATGTCATCATTCGGAGTATGGTTTTCCTTCTAAGTGCTTGTTAAAATATAATTGTGTTGATTATGAATTTTTAACGAGTCTTAATTTTCCATTGTATATTATACGTTGTCAACGAGATTGTTTAGTTCTCAGTTTTCTGAAGATAATGCTAAGCTGGTTATATTAATCTTCTTTCATTTTTAGCTATAATTTTGAACTGTGGAATTGTAAATCATCCTTTCAACAACAGTAGCAACGACTCGTGTAGTTGTGAAAAAATTGAGTGGAGTGCGATTCGTCAACGAATATAAATTTCTATTGTTTATACACATTGTGTAGCTGCTGTTGCTAAGTTGAAGCAAAAAAATGCTTGAGATAACGGGTGATAAGTACTAGAGGAAACAAAAATTGAAAGGACTCCGAAAGGAATTCTATAATTTCCCATTATTTATTTATACGTTGTCAAAGGCTGCTGGGTTCCTGAAGATAATCAGGAGAAGATAATTTTAACTATAAATTGGAATAGAATACAATGAATAGCAGTATCAACGACTCCCATTCTTCTTCATTGTTGATCCGTTGCAATGGTTCCTTCTTGACATTCTATTTGGATGCTCCGGCAGAAGGGTTACACTATTATTCAAACATTGTATACATCATTGTAAACATCATCTTATCAATTACTGGAATGTGTCTCAATGTTTTAGTTTGGATGGTGTACCGGCGGAACAAATCCGTACGAACTTGCTCAAATATGCTCCTCGTCGTGTTAGCCCTTAGTGATTTTATGACAAACGCTGTCGTACAACCATTTTCTATTGCGAGAATGGTGAACGAGATTCGTGGCACACACAGTTGCTTTGTTTTAATTGCAGCCAGACTTTCATCGTATATTTGTTGTGGGTTATCCCTTTTGACTGTCGCAATTATATGCATCGAACGCTTTATAACACTGGCCTATCCTTATCGGTACCGAAATATCCTACCACCGTTGAGATTGAAAATAATCGTCGCTGCAACTTGGATTTCGGTTCTCATATTCGTGCCATTACACCTTGGTCCTGTTCCGTACACCGTTCTATCATCAGTTGGGAATGCACTGATAGTCTTGTCGATTTTGATAGTATTTCTGACTTGGTTTTGGGTAAATCGCCTCGTAAAACGTCATAATGTTGCCATAACCTCTACACAGACTCCTGAAAGTGAAAAACACAGAAACAATTCAAAACGCCAAGAAGCAAGCTTTCGTACAACAAAGACAAGCTACCTAATTTGTGGAGCTGTTTTGGTGTTCTATATTCCAAGTCTTGTACTACTCGCATACAATACTACACAGGATTACGATTTCGTTGTGTTGTTCCTCGTAGCTCCTTGGGTAGAGACAGTGATGTTCTCGAACTCGTTGCTAAATCCAAGTCTTCTATTTTGGCGGAAAAGTTCTTTCAGGGAAACATCCAATGAAATTCTGTCTTGGGCGAGACGTTCGTAAGTGCCTGCATACCTTAGCTACCGACGTTTTTATAGCACTTACGTTTAAAGAAGAAGTGACCAAAATCGCAACGAAATGTGTTCCTGAGGATGGAAGGAGAGACCAGCGTTACTTGGAAAACAGCAGTTTCGTCTGAAAGTTAGTAGCCAAAAGGCAAATTACTTCCAAAAGGCTACTAACTTCCAGACGAAGGGCCTTCGCTCGAAACGTCGAAGTTCTTGTTGAATTTTTCAGGTAGTTTGATCCTAAAAGAACCGAAGCTTAACCTCTTTTCAGTATATTATATATTATTCAGCTCACTTCCCGTCGGGGCTTTTCAGTGACCGATTACATCAAGTATCTCGCTTACCTATATTATGTAAGTAGCCTACATTATATATATTTACAACAATTGTGACATTACTTTCCTAATCTGTATATTCTAACCCACCCAGTCAACTTTCCCTGTGGGAGGAAACCCACGACTTTCGGCAGAGCGTTGACCTAAGGTCCAGACACACCGAACGCGATTCTACAACGCGGCGCGATTTTTCAAATATTCAGAAGCGCTATAACAGTTAACACTTATTTACTGACGCCGAGGGAAACAGTGTGTTTTGTGGACCCGAGACCGCCGTTGTTGCCCGAGGCGAAACCGAGGGCAACAACGAGCTGTCGAGGGGCCACAAAACATACTGTTTTCCCGAGGTTTTAGTAAATAAGTGATTTGTTATATACCAAGTGTCATATGACAAAAAATTGTCGATTTAAATCTTAAAATTTCGATGGGCTTTCGCCATTTACTTCCGGTTTTGTTATTTTTCCCTAGGGAAAAATAAATGCATTACGATACAAGAAAAAAAAAAGAAGAAAAAATTAACAAGAATACAGAATACAGGAGGTGTGACCCAACATTAGTATAGGTTATCATGCGATGGCGAGTACAATTAGGGATTAATAGTACGAGTGATGTTTGGAAATTTTGCCAAAATTGGACGAGCCGCCGAGCTTTGCCCCGCTGTATTTAAAACTTTTTTTTAGGAATTCCCTTCTCGGTTTTGGGAAAGCTATATCAGTATTGCTATTTCTCAAGTTATAGTTCGTCTGTGTTAAACATCCTCCAATCAATGACTCTTTCAATCTTTCAAGTTGGGAGCAGTATAATCATTTAGAATTTTATACAGAAGAATGGACTTCTAAAGTTTCCCAACCAAGACATACGCGTGTATTCTCGTCCAATGAAAAGCCACGAAAAACGGACTTTGACACTTGGTATATAACAATTTGAGTTATTTGTTCTGCATATCTTTTAAAATTTCCTTCCATAGACCGTTATATTTACTTTTAAAAACTGAAAAATCGCGTCGCGTCGTCGAATCGCGTCCGGTGTGTCTGGGCCTTTACTCTTTTCACATGTGTGATGAGAAAGTCCTCAGCGAGAATCAAACTCAAGACTCAGAGGTGAAAGGCGCTAGCTCTGACGACTCACTGGGCCACCGAAGTCCGTGTGAGAGTGAACATTGGCCGTGTTTAATATTACAAGACGTATGGACAAATTAAACGTCTTGTGTTAAGTGCTATTAATAATAAATACGAAATGAGCAGTTGAAAACTATGCTAGAATGAAAATCAAATTAATAATAATTCTTTACTAAGTGCGTACAAGTTTAGTTGTCTTCGTATTATACTAGACGAATTAAACGTCTAAGGCGACTACGACGTCTGTTAAATGCGTCGTTTGGACGTTAGTTTCTTATTCGTCCGTCTAATTTCCCGTATTTATAGAAAACGAATAAGTCGTCTCAGACGTTTAACTGTTTAAGTCGTGTGACTTCCTGAAATTAGTGTGCACCTGCCGAATACATGGCGTTTTAGACAAACGATTTATGCTGTCTAATGTATGTAATCTATATACGTGCAGTTTGCCCCCAAAACGTCAGCCGTTTTGACTAATAAGTCTATTCCTTTTAAATAACATGCTTTATTATATGACTATGATGTAATTCTTCCATATAAGAGCACAAGAACAGAACAAATACCAGGCCGTATTGCATGGTAAAATCCGTATTTCTCCTCTTCTATACCAGTTAAACCGGTTTAAACAGAACAAAAATACGGATTTTTTGTCATATAATAAAACCTCATTGAATGGTTTGGCATATAATACGGCCGAGTATTTTACTCCTTTCTCGCATTTTCCCTCGCCCGCGGCGGGCTCGGAAAAATACTTGAGAAACTCGGCCGTAAAATACCCGGCCGTATTATATGCCAAACCATTCAATAAGATATATGTATTTACCTTATAGAATACATATAATTAATTATTTTAAGTGAGTTTAGATTGGTTTTGAACATCTGTGTAGTTGATTAAGTTGAATTTGAATTTGATGAAATTGTACGAAGTTTTGCCACTCGTAAAGAAATGACACTGATCTTAAAAGATTTGAAATTTTAATAAAGTAACTTTAATTCGTATAAAGTGAAACAAGACGAAAGTTTACAAGGCATTGAGGTAGACTGAAAGTGAAACACTGAATGAAACATTTCAAAGTAGTTAGTACTAGCCTAGCAATACTGCAATGGCCAACTGGCGAACCTATACCCAGGCAAAAGCCTGCATGTCGGGAAATTTCCAGATAGTTTAAAGAAGGGAGGTTGAAAACGCTTTGCAACAATGTGGACGTGCTTATTCACCTATTTATACAAGATTGCATGGACAATCGATATATTTCTACCATTAAATATTAACCGAATTCAAATTAATATTTTTCGATGTATATGTAGCCAATATACTACTATAACCTAAATAAAATCATATCGTTGTTCACTTTTAACATACAGTGTATTGAAATGAATTTCTAAGATCCAATAGATCTTAGTTTTAATTCGACGAACATTTTACCCTTTGACTTTGGTTTTGAAAAGATTATTTATATTAAGGCCTACATGGCAAACATTTAATTTGTTTAGTGTACGCCTGGGATATATATCTTATATTCATTCACGTTACCTTATTGGCTGTTCATATGTGCGAAACCTGCTGTTGCCCTACAATTTCCACAATTACTAATACCGAAAATTAATAAACAAGGACAATATACGCTTTTGGCCGCAATTTTGTGGCATTCGGCTGTCCGACTGGATCGCTGATAAGGATTTTTAGCCTTTATGTTTGATCAAGTTATTAAGGATGTTATATATTATATAGATTTTACATTAGGTTATTCAATAGCCATGTTGTGACATCGAAATGAGTTCGAAGTGATGTGTATATAATACTTTTCAGAATAACTTGTATTTGAAGATTAAAGAACTTGTATTTGGAGAAGTAAAAGACTTGTATTTGAAGATTAAAATCTTATATACTGAAGACTTGTATAGTGAACATTCAAGGGATTGTATTTGAAGATTTGAAATCCTAGTGAAGGATTGTATTTGAAGATGTGAAATCCTAGTGAAGGGACAAATTTGAAGATTTTAAATCCTATATTAGAGGACTTGAGATCCTATATTCTGAAGGATTGTATTTGAAGATTTGAAATCCTAGTAAAGGATTGTATTTGAAGATTTGAAATCCTAGTAAAGGATTGTATTTGAAGATTTGAAACCTAGTAAAGGGTTGTATTTGAAGATTTGAAATCCTAGTGAAGGATTGTATTTGAAGATTTGAAATCCTGTATTCTGAAGGATTGTATTTGAAGATTTGAAATCCTAGCGAAGGATTGTATTCGAAGATTTGAAATCCTAGTGAAGGATTGAATTTGAAGGTTTGAAATCCTAGTGAAGGATTGTATTTGAGGATTTGAGATCCTAGTAAAGGATTGTATTTGAAGATAGAAATCCTATATTCTGAAGGACTGTGTTTAAAGATTGAAATACTATATTCTAAAGGATTGTATTTGAAAGTTTGAAATTTCTAGTGAAGGATTGTATTTGAAGATTTGAAATTTCTAGTAAAGAATTGTATTTGAAGATTTGAAATCCTAGTGAAAGATTTTATTTGAAGATTCGAAATCCTAGTGAAGGATTTTATTTGAAGATTTGAAATTTCTAGTGACAGATTGTATGTGAAGATTTGAAATCCTAGTGAAGGATTTATTTGAAGATTGAAATCCTATATTCTGAAGGATTGTATTTGAAGATTGAAATCCTATATAGTGAAGATTTGTATGTGAAAATTTGAATCTTATGAAGTGAAGCAGGAGTGAAGTCACTATATAGTGAGGATTGGATTCCTATATTCTGAAGAGCCAACCTCGCAAGCCAGGCTCTTTACCTTTGTGGAGGACATGGAATTAAGCAATTCCAATAGAACTAATGGATCTAACGAGGGTGAACTACGAATGTGCAACGAATTCGTTGTCACCTACTATTGGAGCGAAGCTGCTCAAGGAGCACATCTCATAACAAATCTAATCCTATCACCAACTATGATTATACTTGCAGGGATTGGTTTAGTACTAAATTCATTGTTGATCTTGGCTTATGTTAGGAATTCTCGTCTACGGACTCTACCTTCAATGATGTTGGTGACTCTAGCTTGTAGCGATCTCCTCATTTCAATTTTGGTCCATCCTCTTTATGCTGCTAGACTGGTGATGGAAGTGTTAGGCACTCCTAGCTGCCCCTTGTGGACTACAAGTCGACTTATAACCTATTTCTGTTGCGGAGTATCCTTGCTAACTATCGCTATTATGACTATAGAACGGTTTATAACATTAGCCTACCCATATCGTCATCAAATCATCCTTACTCCAACTCGACTGAAAATCATTGTGATCATAACTTGGCTTACAATTTTCGTATTAATAGTATTACATCTACGCATAGTACCACAGTCAATTCTACTATTCATCGGCGCATTTCTAAACCTTTTCAGTCTTATAATTGTTATTTCAATATGGATTTGGATCCATAGATTACTTCATAAACACAAAAACACTATATGGAAAACACAGACACCTTCAGATGAACCTCGTCGCAACTCAAAGCAAGTGTTTCGTAACACCAAAACAAGTTACATAGTTGTTGCATCAATGTTGCTCTGTTATGTTCCAGCGTTGTTATTATTGGGATATTTTGCAACTAGTGATTCGGTTGACTTTACAATGACTTTTGTCGTGGACCCGTGGGCAGAGACATTGATGTTTTCAAACGCAGTGATTAATCCTTTACTGGTACTTTATCGGAGTAAAGATTTTAAGGAATGCGTTAGGAAGTACTTGCCTTCGTGCAGATCACCTATATTAGAGACTTCAAAAGATCTACGACTCGGCAACTCGACCGCGCGGTCTCAATTTCAGCTCAAGAATGAGCGTTAAACAATTTGATTCTCGTAATAAATGTTTGAAGCTTTTTCAAATGACCTTTTGTTCAGCAAAAGTTCTTTCAGATCACATCTATCGTCGGAACAAGCTTTCACTTCGCTCGAAATACGCTAAAATGCCTAGTTCAACGTTGTATTGAGAATGACAACGCTGTTGAGGATACCCTTGGGATCACAGAGTATTAATACTTAATTTTGTCTTGCATGCATGAAGAATTTATTTGTGTGGAAGAAAGACAGCCTGGCCCTTACTGGACCTCTAGGAACAGTTTAGAACTGATAGAGCTAACCTGTAGAAATAAAGTTATTTTAATTGTGTAATTCTTTGGAATATATAGTCTTTCGACGTTTTCGTCAGGCAATTTAATGCGACAGGCAAATTTATTTTGTTTAACTGTAGACATTAATTTCATTAAACATGGTTTTTCTTAATATATTAAATAAACAATATTTGCCGGTTAGAGCAGTTTTAATAACGAGATCCACTTTCATACAGTTAATGCATAATTTGAACAAACAGATGTAGAAATGCCTTTTATTAAAAACTTTAGCAATGGGAGATATAATTATTAACTACTCCGGTTTAAATTGTGACTGTTATACCACTTACTAATTTTGTTCCCAGGCCCTGAAATTTGTACTCCACCTCTCGCCTAGCTGAATTGCGACTGCATGGAATAACATCGCCGGCTCAGTCACTAATTTTCGCGCTTTATATATTTTCCTTACCTTAGGTTCTCTTTATAATATATTTCTTAACTCATTAATAATTCATCACGTATAGAAAATCAGCACCGCACAGTAATTTTTTCGGGGCCATTTTGGCCCCAAAAATGGGGCCAAAATTTTGACCCTGAGACGGCCCCTTTTAGTGGGGCTGTTTTGGCCCCAAAATTGGGGCCAAAATTACAGCCCTTGATGGGGCCAAAACAGCCCCATTAAAAGGGCCAAAACAGCCCCATTAAAAGGGCCAATTTTAGTGGGGCTGTTTTGGCCCAAAAAATGGGGCCAACATTTTGACCCTAAAACGGCCCCTTTTAGTGGGGCTGTTTTGACCCCAAAAACGGGGGCCAAATTTACAGCCCTCTTGATGGGGCCAAAACAGTCCCAGCTTTGGCCCCATCAAAGGGCCAATTTAGCTTTCGTTGAGGTTATTTTCGTTCGTAATATATAATAATAATAATAACTTCAAATAAAGCTAAATTGACCCTTGTTAATAGGAACTAAAATTGGTGAAGATAAAATATAATAGTGAGTTACACAACAATTTAAAAGTTAAAAAATATATATTTATAAGTTTGACATTAATCTTAGTTTACACACACATATATACATGCAAGTTAACAGTGGCAAAACTAACAATGGCAAACTAGCATGCATGCATGCCATGCAATGCAAATTTTAAATTATTTGTGTTATTCAAAACTTACAAAACTTAATCTATTGCCTTAAACTCGATGCAGGTTTACTAGCATTTGATTGCATGACCAGTAATTGCCATCACAGCTAATAGAACTCATCATATATGGTTTGGAAACTCCATGAAGTACATTAACTCAGTATCTATATTATTGTCCACGTTTCTGCTAGAATGTGATTTTATCACATCCAAACAACCAATAGTAATCACATTCTTGCATAAACATAAACTAATGAGTTACATTGTACTTTGCAAGTTGATGGTAGTCAATACCCATTTACCCCATACTTTAAAATACATGTATCTTGTCAGATGGCTATATGATTGTATACACTGTTAATTTCAAGGAGTTAATTTTACTCCAAAAATGGAGTAAAAAAAGGTACCAGTTGACTCGACCAGCGTTGATCACATCAGTACCAGGGCATTCAACAAACACTTGGTTCTCCCCAATAATCATTAACTGGTCTACATCCTCCGGGTACCCAGTGCACGTACACATTATGTAGTGCTATAAGCTAGCTCTCTTGGATTAAGCAAAACATCTGGCCACAATAGAATCTTAGGAGAATAAAAATTAATACACTATTTTAAAATGCATTGGACATTAATCCCTTGAATTATCTCGATTGTGCGGTGCCAGTGTGGGTAGAGTATAGCAAATACGGCGGTTGACTGTTGTGTAATACTACCTGAAAATACAATAAGAAGTTCGACGTTTCGAGCGAAGGCCCTTCATCTGGGCTTCTACTAACTTCCAGGCGAAGGGCCTTCGCTCAAAACGTTGAATATCTTATTGTATTTTTCAGGTAGTTTTACATAACAGTCAACCGCCATAACCTTGAATTAGTTAACTGCATACTGTATCAAATCTTCTCACAGCATAAAAGTACAAAAATTCTAATAATTGTTATTTTTGTAAGTCCCTATTGCAACCAGAGGTTTTCTCATCCAAGAGAGATAGCTTATGGCATTACCTGCACATAATGTCTAGGCAGTCTCCTACTCTCCCTTTCATTACTCAAATTGTCTGGAGTGAAGCCATGGAATCTGCTCTTACTATTCAAATAAGCATGCATTAAAATAGCTTAAAGACAATGCATTACTGAAGGTTTCAATAATTAAAGAATCAACAATTTGCAAATGCATCTATAGCACAACCAGTTGCTATGTCTAGCTTCATCACTGAGACAGAGTATATAATAATAAAGTATTTTGCAACAAGCAGTGGCGGTAGTCGGTAGAGGGGCCAGTCGCCCCCCGAATAATTTCTCAAAGCCTTTGAATGATAGCTGGTTAACTGTGTAACAAAGCTGTATCAATTAATGATTTTACAACCACAAAAGCCTTGATAGGCTGTAATTTAAGTAAATTTGCCCCCCGGGGATACAGGGGGATTGGTCTTTTCACCCAGTCAAACCTTAGCAAATTCCCCTGGGTACAAGATACAGGTATTAACAGGTATTAAATACAACCCCCACCTTCAAGGGCAGTATCTTTTTTTTCAATCCTATATCAAATTACACAGCCAGTTGCAAGTGGTATAAGCTCTCGTTTATTGACTGACTTATCAACACTATTAAAAACATCAACACTAAAAACATCAACAATGACTTGTAGCAAAAGATAGGAAATGTATAATATGAATGGCCCTAGACCAATCCTATAAATTCATAATAAATTCAATGTGTCAAAGTCACACTCGGGAGTTTCTAAATCAAAATCTCCTGGGTACTTTCCTGTGGGTTTTCGGCTTGAGAACCAAATTTGACATTCCCCCCACCCCCATGGGATGCAAACACAGTTTGGGAAATGTCTCTGGGTCCCCAGGGGTCAACCCCAGGGGGAAGCTGCTGATACATGGATAAGCAGGGCATAGTGTTAGTCCTCTCTACTCTTGGAACATAGGCTTGATATAATTTAACATCTATGATTAACTTTTGAAGCAAGCTATTTTTGTGTAAAAGTATGTTCCTGGTACTACCAAATATCCACTTATCGGTAGCACGAGAGCATCATGGATTTACATTGACTGGTGCATAAACTTCTCACAATCAAAATATATCAACCAGGCATTTGAAACTCATTTACATGTAGTTGGACAATGGGCTCAGTGATTTTACATTATTGGACAGGTTTTCGGACATGTGAAAATATATAAAAGTCATACGAATCTGACCTATTAGTATTGATGAAACATTTCAGCTTACAAAATACAGCAGAATTTAGATACATGACTCTGATTGACAGTATACCAGTTAGTGATGACAAGGATGCAATCTCTTGAACTCAAATAATATATTTAGAATAGGCAATACTTTGTTTTTTCTCCATTTTCACTGCATATGTATCAACATAATTATATTAAAATCTTATATGAAATTTGTACCTGATTTTTGAGGACAAGATGGGCTCTGAGTATTTAACTGCCAATCTGTCATATACAGTTGGTAAATATAAACATTGAAAGCCCAAATAAAATTGAAGATTTTGTATAGTAGCATTTGGGGATCAATTGAAGTTAACGACCCCCTACGCCAATGGGGTCGTATACTTCAATAACAAATATTCGGATTGAAGTATACGACCCCCCTTGTTTTATATCGTTAAATTTACGGGTTTTTGTGTCTGTTTCAAAGGAATTTTTATGACTTCCCTTTATTCTTTATTTCTCTATGTCTCAGTTCATTGATTTTTTGACCAGGAAACAAATTCAAAAGACTTTCAACACGATCAATAATATGCGCTTGAGGTGTTTTGTTTTGCAATTTTGTCTCCGTGTTTTGATCGCAAACTGCATCTTGTAAATATCTGTTCGATGACTCATTGCTGGAAAGGCGTTATAAAAGGCCTTAAAATGTTTGGCGAGCATACTGCAACAGTATTCCACCGACGAAATGTCTATCCACGACGAACTGCGAGAAGTAATCTTTGGCGACAACATGGAAGTGACGATAGATTTCCTGAAGCAACACGGTCTCGTGGCAAGCCAGAGAACTTTAGAAACCACCAAATATATAAAAAGAAGCTAAACGAAATTCTCGATATAAAAATCATGAATAAAAGTCATGAATCATGATAAAAAGCTATTATTTTGGGGGGTCGTATACTTCAATGGCCATTGAAGTATACGACTCCCTTGGGGCAGGGGGGTCGTTAACTTCAATTGATCCGCATTTGGAGAAGTAATTTTAAATTGGAACTGTATTATTTTCAGCGTTTTAATTCATATATTGTCGCGGAAAATTCAAATTTTAAACGGGGACAACATGCTTAACATTCACGAACGAAGATTGCAAATATTTTCTAACAAAATCGCTCTATTACATATAAAACATAACAATAACCTTACCTGAATATTATTCAGTAGTTGCCGATGTATTGCTTCTGAAAATCCAGTTTATCTTGGGTCAAAAATATAAAATTTCGAGCTCGATTCGATTCGATTAACAGAACAAAAATAAAAAAATTTCAAATATGGAGGTGTGATGACTCTATCCCGAGAACCTTTGCGCGTGTAGTAAGAAGACTAGGCACCAGTCTGTCAGTCAGCGCGCATTGCGGAATTTATTCATTTTTCGTTCATTGGCTTTGATAGAGTGACAAAACTTCAATCACCAGTAAATGTTTAAGATTTTGTGTTACATTTTGACCACTTTCATAATTCAGATGAATATTCAGATGAGTTTAAATATTCTTTTATGTGCATCTTAATAAGCCTAATCAGCCTCGTTTCTGTGACTGAATTGAATAGAATTTATTAACCTGAACGAGGTCAATGAGGCTTATTAAGATGCACATAAAAGAATATTTAAACTCATCTTAATTATGAAAGTGGTCTATAGAGCTCTTAAATTCGAACTTGAGCATACCGATATAAATTTCCCGATATATTTCAATATTTTCGTAGAAATATTATAGCACACATGTGGATTTCTCAGTATAAGATTATTAACATATATATTAAGGTTGTCCCCTATAAGGAGAAGCAAATGGGGTCATATAAGGAGAAGCAAATGGGGTCAAAATAGCATTTGTGTAGTAATTGTGTAGTAGTAATAGTACAGCCTTGTTATTTCTTTTGGTAGTCGGACCAAGCATCACATTTTTAAAAAGACATTCCATGTTGAATTTGTCATTTGAAGAGATTTGTAAACAAACTGCTCTCCTGGTTTGGCAATTTGGCCAAAAACGGCCTCTGTTTAAAAATAAAAATTGTCTCGTGTTTAAAAACAAAAAAAATTACTCAAAATAATTTCGTGGCAAAAACAGCTCTAAATTCTAAAAGGGGCTATACATCCCATAATGTGACAAGACGGCCCCAGAGTTGTGTCTTGGCTCCTGTCAGAGCCAAAACGACCCCCTTTCAAATTGGCCCAAAACGGCCCCCTACGGCTAAAACGGCCCCAGAGTTGCGTTTGGCCCCTGTCAGGGTGTCAAAACGGCCCCTGTTTAAAAGAGCCCAAACGGCCCCTTGGGGCTGAAACGGCCCCAGAGTTGTCTTTTGGCCCCTGTCAGGGCCAAATCGGCCCCTCTTTTAAAGAGCCAAAACGGCCCCCTGGGGCCAAAATGGCCCCCAAAAAATTACTGTGCGTGTTGTTGTCTGGACACCACGGTAATAAATTGACTTTTGCGTTGAATTTGTTCCTTAAACTGGTTCGTTTTGAGGGGTTATATCATACACTCGAAGTCGTCTATTATAATGATTTAGAAACATCTTAAAGTACCGGTATGTTAAAAAACTCGTTTTTCGTTACACATTTCGGTGCTTCAAATCATGATAAATCATGTTGGATGGCAGGAACACTAGATTTCAAATCTTCAGAGGAAAAAAGTTTTGTTGTTTTTTCCCTGAGAATTTAAAATTTATTGTTCCTGCCATCCAACATGGTCGCCGTGCAAACCTCTATAGACATTATTACTTGAAGCTCAAAACGTAACTCTGTAGTCTTTTTTAATAGTCTCATTCAACAATTCAAACACAATTCAAAGATATATTTGTTGTTCTCACAAATTTCTACATATGTACAAGTTCTGTTATGTCTACATGTCACTATACAGTTTTATTTACTCTTATAGTTGCAGCCAGTAAAGACGCACACTATGATAACGATTCTTTCTAGAAGTACATCTGTTTAATTTTTGCTCATTGAGCCACACATTGGGTCATTCCCACGTTCCTGTACCCAATTTATAGTACCACCCCTCGTAACTACGTCTTTCGTCACTTTAATTATGTTGGCTACACGTTGTAAGAATCAAGTCCTTTTTTATCCGAATAACCGTCGCCATATCGTATAGCAAGACCTCATGCATACTTTGCAATTAACTATGACATGTTATCAACTATATATTCGAGATGTTTTATTTGTATATGTTTTATGTAAGAAAAATTGCATGCATGTGGTCTCGCCATGAACTTTCACTAGTTAAGGCCATGTTACACGAGGCAATTTTTGCTGCAACTTGCAAAGCAATTTCGTACACAGAGCGATGTTAGGTAAAAAGTACATTCGCAGAGAAATGTTGAGCATGAATCTCGTTTTACTTTGCCGATATTTTTCTTGCTAAACGTGGCCAGAAGGCAACAAAGAAATGAATGAGATAGAAAGTATCGGTGAAGTAAAACGCGAGCCATGTTCACTGTTTTCCTGTGCGTACATTTCTACTAACATGAAATTGCGTTGCAAATTGCAGCAACAGTTACCCGTGTAACATGGCCTTTAAATAACAGTCTATAACTCCGTTTAGACTAGCAAATTCCATCAGCGATTATTTTGTGAACAGAAGGGTGTGGACAATGGAGCCGGTACTTTTGCTCGGTATTCTTCAGTCACTCGCCAAAGTACGAATAAACTAGCTAACTGTCGATATTACATTCACTGTCAACCGTCATCACATCAATGTACTCTTCAGTTTGTGACGTTTTTCGTTTTTCACGCGCCCTGCGATTCTGGAACCAAATTTTTATCTTGCTTTCTGGCAGGCTCAGTTCAGTACACAATGCTCTGACGTCATCATTGGTTAAATATTTCATTGTTTGAAATTTGTTTTCTAGCGTCGTCAGCTGTCTTGGCGTGAAAGGCACTCTGGGATTGCGGCCCGGCTTTCGTTTTTGCTTCGGTCGCCGTTTGCTGGACTCTAGAAGAGAAAAATGATGAGGGTGAGTGATTTAATCAATGATTACAAACTAAATCAAACTAAACTAACATTTATTCTGGATGCTCTATTAGTTCTAAACTGTTTTTCCTTGAGGTCCATTAAGAACCATTCCTTGTTGGTTCGAAGGAAACCTGAACTAAACTAATTTTATTTATACTTGATAGCTCTATCAATTCTAAACTGTTCTCCCTGGAGATCCAGTAAGGTGCACCTTATTGGTCCAGTGTTATTACAGCAGGAAACTGGAGTACCAGCTGGAGTATACCAAGTTGTTCGACAACCATTTTTGTTGAAAATAACCGAAACTCTTATTTCGCTAAACTGTTTCTCATACTGCTGTGAGGTGAAAGGAAAAACAAGAAAGTAGATTTAAACGTTGCCGAAAAACATCCAAGATCACAATTACTTGTTATAATCGGGAAACTAACAACAAAGAATTCTTCGCTGCAACATGCCTTAAAATGGAGTTGTGCCCAAATGTGTGTTTTTGATGGCAAATAAACACGACCAGGAAAGCAATATTAAAGAAAAATTAGTTGAATTATGCAATTCTACTTTTAATCCAATCGAACCTGATGCCGAGAAAAATCTTTTACCCATACACCATATACTGGCATCTTATATACCGAACTTGCGGTTAATGCTCAGCAACTGGACTCTGTAGCTCAGTTGGTTAGAGCGCTGCACCGGAATCGCAGGGCCGCAGGTTCAATTCCTGCCAGAGGGCCTAAGTTGCATTTTTCGCAACTGCTCCTGGCTAGTTCTAAAAAATGTATTTCCGTTCGAGTATTCCATCTACTAACAACTTCTACTATTAATCCAATCGAACGAGATGCTGAGAAAAATCTTGATATTTACACATGTTTATTGTCTAGAATAAGGTATAAACATATTTGGTTTTTGAATGGGATTGTGGCCGAACGATCGTCATCAAATTTCAGTATTAATGTAAAGTATTCAGCTAAAAAGCCTAAAATTGCTTATGTTGACCTCAATTTCTCTTAGACACAAGTTTTGCCACCAAATTATGATTAGGTCAGAAGATGACTGTGCTTTTCTTTTAAGTTTTTACCAATAGCTATAATGAAAACTGGCCAAAAACCCCGAGAAAAGGCAGAATTTTAGCAGGTTTAGTGTACGAGTGTAATTTGCACGATGAAGGCTACCCAAAAAATGGGCATCAAAATACACATTTTGTATTTTTGGTTTGAATTTGACCCTTGGTAGTCTGGTAGAAGCGAAACCTGCAGACGTCTTTTCGAACGCGTTATTCTGCGCTGTTTTGTTTTGTACTGAAAATCCGATATTTAATAGTTTGCATCATAAATATTGTGAACATTAAAAGAAATAAAGTTATAATGCAACATTGTTTTCAAAACTTCAAATTTTATCGTGATTTGTGGCCCTAAACAGCAGCTGCAAATTTGACATTCAGAATTTTGGTTTTGCGTGAAATTCGCATTTCTTCAGTCCCGCGAAATACACACGCAGTTCGAGGGAAGTTTTCGCGTATGGTAAAACAAAATTCCCACCTGTTTTGGTAGAGTTAAATTGGAAGCATTCTTCTGGAAACACCGACATCAAATTATGCTATATATTATGGCTTGACAAAGTAATTCCATGCATTAAAAGTAATCCCTTGAATTAAAATTCAATAAAATAATTCACAGAGATGACAGTTTAAACTAGGGAAGTAACCCCCACGCATATACCGATGTAGTTCTCACGGAAGACAGTTAGTGATAGATTTATTATTGTAAACGACAGATTTAAGTTAAAACCTTAATCAGCCAATCTTCATTAATAATTATTTCCCTCAAATAGATGAACAGTTTCGAAGCTTTGTTACTATAATAATATATCAAACTTGAAGCGGTCGTATTGTCACATTAGAACATTCAAGGTGAATTTTAGGGGCGGATCTAGTCTCGTCTGATAGAAGGCGTAGTTTTTTAAGGGTGTCCACCCTTCCGCCACCTCTTGGAAATTTCATAATAATTCACTAGTCAAGGTAATTCCAAAGTAACTTTATTACGATTATTAGGGAACTCTAGATTTGACGACGGCTACGAGAACGACAGTTGAGCCAAAGCGAGTACAACTTTGAGTTTGTATTAGCAGATATTGAATGCAAAAATCTCGTAGTCGTTCTCGTAGCCGTCGTCAAATCTAAAGTTCCCTATTACATCCGCCAGGAGGTTATGTTTTCACCTGGGTTTGTTTGTGTGTGTGCGTTTGTTTGACTGTGATAACTAAAAAAAGATCAAACATTTTAACACGAAAATTTGTGTAGCTAATGGCGATAGCCCCAGGACAAATCGACTAAATATTGGTTCAATTTGAATGAAAATGAATGAGAAATTTACAAAAGTTTTTCTTGCTCTCCCCAACGGAACTGAACTGAATGCACAATTAGTGCATGTATAATTTATGCATGAATATTTGACTTATTTGCTGGCAGGTTTATTGGTCCATAAAAATAGAGGCAAACGGGATGTGCAAGGGTCCTGACATTTTCCTTAGGTACTTGCAATTCCTCGATGGAGCCACATCTAAACTCTACCAACAACATCACACTTTACAAACGTATCATCTCAAACTATTTTTAATCTATGTTCCGACTCTCAACTCCTTAAAACTCAGACAAAATCCAAACAACTCTAGGAAAACTAATATATCATAAAACGACATTAATGTAGTTTATTCAAAAAGATTAACAACATGATATGAAAATGTTTGCATTCAGTTTCCCTGTGAAAACAACTTGAAATGTTACAGCACGATTAAGCACTCACTTCAGCTTGAAGGTCTTGTCTTGTGCATGATGTATTATTTTGCTAATTGGTTTGTGCCTGCTGCTTTGCTGTATCTCAACATGCTGATATATATAGTTGTCTGATTCACCTCAGTCACATGTGAGAACAGTACTTACAGATTGCATGACTATTCAAAGTGTAATCATGCGTAACATGGCTATTTAAGTAAGGAAGCTCAGTGACTTTGGATCAGTTTGTTAAACGAGGCGCAAAGGTGATAGTTACGAGGATCTTATACATTTTGGGGTGTAAAGGAGCTTAGATGATCTTTGTTATTATATTTATGTTTTGCAAGAGTAATCGTGTAATATTTCTGTATATAACCGCAGGGATATGACTATTTTCTGCCCACCCTTCCCTCCCTTACGACCTATATAGTCAGTCTCCGCATGTTCCTGGGCTTAAGGACTCTCATTTCCCATAACTAACCAGTTCTGTAAGCCTATGGAAGCATGGAGCAGTTGCAATAGATTACTAGCTTTGTCAAACACCACAGATTTTCTCCAGGTACTCCAGTTTCCTCCTGCAGTCACACTGGACCAAAAAGGGATGGCCCTTACTGGACCTCTGTGGAGAACAGTTTAGAACTGATAAAGCTATCCAGTATAAATAGAAGGAGTTCAGTTTATAGTTTCGCACTTCAATCCTGAAATCATAAATTCGTGGGAGATGATTATATAGATGTCTCCCCCTGTCAATATATGTGGGTGGGGGACATCTCACCCCAACCTCAATGTATCATATTTAACTTACCAGCACAAGTTCAAAAGTGCAAATTTTTTTGGATCTATCTTACCTACAGCATCTATTCGTGTAGATTTCTACATCGGCATGTTTATTGATTTACCTTATTGTTACAATTTGCCTCTTAATTTCAAATGAACGTTATGGCCATTTATTAATGATGAGCTTACCCAAACATCCTCCTACATTGCTATAACAACGCTATAAAGCTACACGTGTCTCAGTGCATGCGAGACTTCGAACTAAGTCAACAATTATAGTGACCAAGATTGATTTATTATACTCGTAAAAGCATCAACGTTTTGGGTGGTTTAGCTTTGTGTTTATATATTGAGAGACAGTTAGCATCCATTTATGAATTGCATTATGCCTTTTTTATGAAAGATTAGCCTGTCAGTTTTGCAAACACTTTGGGTTTTCTGAAATATCACTGCCAGCCTATATGTCTGTATGTAGGATTATACATAAATGGGTCAGAAATGTTTTACAATAGCTAAGCTAAGCGAATATTTGTCATTGGACTAATCCAGTTAATTTTGCGATGACTGTTTTATGTAAAAAGGTTAAATGTTAGATTTATTGGTATATGTGTGGATCAGCAGGTGTCTGGACATAATTTTGATTAATGTTACAAAAATGCTGTAAAGTTACGTCATAAATACTGCTATTGATTAAAAACTGGTGGATAATTTCTGTAAGAATCGTTGAAAAGTCATTAAACTGTTCTCCCTGGAGGTCCAATGGGGACATCCCTTGTTGTGGTTCAGTGCGACTACATGGAGGGAACCCGGGGTAAACCTGCCGGCAGAGTCAAACTGCATGGCAGCACTGTTTGCATGCATATATTGCAGAAACTAAACCTCACTCACAGAGGTAAAATGCACATATATACACTAACCAATATGCCACCAATTAACACCAAGTCCTTTGGTAACCAAATATAATTCAGACTGCTACCAACTTCCTACGAAGTATTTCAGATTTGCAGAGCAACTGGCTATAAAGACATTGTGCTATGCGTTTCAACTGTCCCACCACTCGACATATAGGTATAACTCTTAATTCTGTCGACGGATATGTGCTATATTACTTTGCAATCTGCTTAATGAGTAACCGCGTGCCAGCCCAAACCTATTCCCCTTCATAATTGAATTTTCTCACTGGTGTCGACAGAGGTGCTTGCAAAGGTATCTTGCTGCATCCCTATTTACACGTAAAGACCCGATGTTTTGAAACAAAAACATATGAATTTGTAATATATCATTATCTCAATGACAAGCGTTCGTGGAGTCATTAGCCTTTGTAAATAATGCCAAGGTGGAGTGTTTTTCTTTGCTTGTCGGCTCCGTAATGTGGCAAAAGCTATGCTAATATAAGGGTTAGATCGAAAAACATTGACGCACCCCAACTATGGACTACATTTTTAGTTCTTATAGTTCCTTTTAAGGTTGCAAACGAAGCATAGATAGCATGGATTAGGATTTGCCAACACTAAACTAACTTTATTTATACTGGATAGCTCTATCAGTTTTGACTGTTCTCCCTAGAGGTCCAGCAAGGGCCCTTCCTTATTCGTCTGGTGTTACTACAGCAGGAAACTGGAGTACCCGGAGAAAACCTGCGGTGTTTGGTAGAGTCAAACTGAAAGCATTCTTCTCATATGTGACTGATGTTAGAATATTTTTAAAGAATGCTTACAAATGAACTCAATTGTCGCCCAATTATAAACGCGCTAATGTAATGATAGCTCGCTCTTATCTCAATGAGCGCAGAATATCAACATTAAGTACGCTTATCATTTTGTCATCTTAAGATCGATATACCGTACGGCCATTATATTGCGTGTAATTGCATGTACATGTAGTTTTAAGTTCATTAATTGAAGTCGTGCTCTTAGATATGCTGTATATTTCTTTTACATACTCTACATAGTTTGTAACTTACGATGCATAAGTCAATGTATTGGCTTGTTTTTCCTTTGTATTAGGGATATCGTGTTAGCGTGCTGTGTGTAATAATAGATCACCGTTTAGCATTTCCGTGTAAAACTGATTGAGCATGCAATGTTAAAGATCAACAAAGTATGTTGGTTAATAGGAGCTCTTTAAGTATACAGCTTGTAAAATCCATTGTTCGTTTTATATTTGCTAACAGAACGATTCACACGTCTCTACAGTACATTGTATAGCAGTTACTTAAATGCTTAAATATATGTTCGAGCGGCATTTAGCCTTCCTTTTGAAATTGATAAGGCAATAAGAAAGTTGTCGAGTGACAACCGAACTATATATGATAAGAGTAGCCGCTGTTTATATTTGGTTTCTGTAAGAGTTGCAAAACATTTTCAACCTTCCTCCATGCAGGTAGGATTTTGGGTTTTCCCAACCTTTCTCAAAATAACTGGAAATATTCCTACATGCAGGCTTTTGCCAGGGTAGGTTTGCCAGTTGGCCATTGCAGTACTGCTAGTCTGACTGAGTGCTGACTGTTGCTACTAATACTATCCTAGACTAGTCTAATACTATAGTAATACTGCTTTTCAATGTTTAATTCAGTGTTTCACTTTCAACCTTCCTCAATGCCAGTAAACCTTCCTTACGTGTGGTACTTGCAGCTTTTTTGAAATTCTGTCGTGCAGCAAATGGTTGTAACCAATTATGCACTTAACAAACGGTGAGAAAATGTTGCAAATCATGTAGTAGTCTTGCCTTTGCATGCTGGACATAGATAATAGAGCGATATAGTTAAAATTTCCTTGTTCTCATAAGTTTTAACTTTTAAGAGTTCTAATGTTGATCCCCAACTGCTGCACAGAGCGCTAACTGAAACTCACAATGTTTGAAGTAACAATGTTTGAAGTAATAATGTTTGTTGCGATCTACTATAACTAGTACAAATTACATTATTATAATCTATATAATCGTGACGTGCTGACTGAGTAATCAACATGTTCTTGAGGTATGAGATAAGATTCACACATCATTAGCCTGATGACGGAGCATTTGAAAATTACGACTTGTTCAAAACAAGATCAGAAAATTTTATTAATAGAACAACAAGTTGATTAGATGACCACCTTTTAACCAATGCCATGCATATTTATATGTCAATGTGATTACTATATGAATATTCATTCGTGTATATAAGTATATTGCAGAAGAAATGAACATATAGACTGGTTTTCCTCAGGGATCGAGACTTGGACCACTTTCTCTTCTATTTAAATGATATTGAAAATTGCAGTAAAATTTTCTTAATTTTATTATTTGTTGACGACAGTGAACACTATTATATTTTATAGTAAGCCCAATGTCTAACTTTGGAGCATGACGCAATTTATAATTACATTGTAAATTGATAAAAATCTGTGTTTGGACCTCGCCACTTAATTAACCGTTATCGCCATCTAGATTCATAGACATATTTCGGAACACTATAAAGAAAGCCTACACAATGCGATCGGTAGAGTTCCATTCCTATTTCCTAACTATCAATTCTAACAGTAGTCTTTGAAAATGTTTGTGACTAAAATCTTATATAATACGTGTTGAAAGTCTTAATGGTTATTTTCATATACCCTCCACCTGATTCACGGACTAGATCTCGAGGCAGCCTATGAGCGGATGACAGAATGAAAGGGAATGGGATGTCGGTCTCTTTGAACACCAATAGAACTCGTTTATACAGTTGTATAGTAATATTGCGGTTGTAAACAACGTAATCAAATATATTATACCAATAATACTATCTAATATATCAGGAAATACCATAAGGCCGAAAAACACGTAGAAAGAAAATATTGTTTCCACATGTTTTGCCATGTTCCGTATTCCTCCTAATTATGCTACATCGTATAATTCACAATTCTAATTACAAGTATAGTTAGAATGGTAAGCCGCAGATCTTTAGGATCAAACTGGCTGAAAAATTCAACAAGAACTTCGACGTTTCGAGCGAAGGCCCTTCGTCTGAAGACCGGCGAAGAGATGAAGGTCCTTCGCTCGAAACGTCGAAGTTCTTGTTGAATTTTTCAGGTAGTTTGATCCTAAAGACCCGCAGCTTATCGTATAGACGCTATATACCCACACTGATACCACGCGTTCAAGATATAGTTAGAATGCATGGGCAGTGTCAGTTTATCCTAAAGTACCCTGAGAAACTGGTGTTCGTTACAGAGTCAACTGGAAGCACTCGCCTCGTATGCCGATGAGGCGAAATTATATGATCAGCCTATAGGAACAACATGCATATATATATATTCAGTATAGGAATCGATCCCCGATCGCTGAGGTGAAAGGCACACTCATGGACCAATAAAATTAAGGATTGGCCTTACTGGACCTTTAAGATGAACAGTTTATAGAACTGAGAGCTATCTTGCATAAATTTAAGTTAGTTTAGTTTATGAAACAAAAAGGAACTTCAAATCTTAGTGCTAAACAAGAGAGTTAGCGGTGATTTTTTATTGTTTACCCTTGTAATTATTTTACTTGAATGAAAAACGACAAAGTTTAATTAAGTTGGATTGTGACAGAAACGCCGCTATATATACACGTCATTTAAACATTTACCGGGTGAAATTGAAAAATTTATATATCTGTGCGATTGAGTGTGCAAAAATTGAATTATTAATGCAAACAAATCTCAACATTTGTGCCGAGATATATCATTTTGAGAAATTAATTTAAAGATGAAAACATGTTAAATTTTAGTCACGTAAAAGCATGCAAGTTAACAACTAAGGTTTAGTCGTATAATATAGATGTGAAGTTTTCAGTGGGGCAATGTATATGTTATATTGGATGACTTTTATAAGCAATAATCCAATATGCTGCAGTGTTAATTTTGTATGCAAACCAATAACCTATAGGCTCTTTTTCAATAAAGCGCAGATTGACAAAACACAAAATTGCGGAAGTTAAATCTTTTGATAAATTCTGATTAAAATTTGAATCCTTTTATGTGATTATTGTGTTATATATATTGAACGACTAGCTCTTATGTAAAAGGCACTCCGTTTTAGGGGCTCGTTATTCTTACATGGCATAAAGTTTTAATTAAAACATGTAGCTATACAAAGTTCAGTTAGAATAACTTGTATATGAAAGTAATTTTGAGCATGTCGATAGTTCGTAAAAGTATTAAAGCTATAGGGTTATTGTTGGGTTAAGATTAGTGTTATTATAAACCTATATGCAGTTACGGGTTGCGTTAGGGTTAGAATAAGAGTAAAGGTTAGCGTTAGATTCGAAGCTCTTACAGTTCTGCCGGTCAAACAACACTCATTTAACAAATAACTTAATCAACAACTCGGGCATAAGCTGTTTTTACGTTTTTGCTCATATATTGAATGTCTATAGTTAATAAAGCGTTAACAGCATGTTACATCTATTGATTTCTATATTTTAAGAAAGACACTTTCTTTTTTATAGTAAGCCGTCTAAGATTTGTAAACGGCGTTTAACCTGTTTGTATATTTATAAACATGGAAGTAATTTCCAATGCACATTGCATGCGCGCTCGATGATACGTCTCATCGCGGTATATATTGTTAATTAGATTGTCTATGACATGATATGATCAGTTTCGGCGCGATAACGGGCAAACGAGAAGCGAATTTCGAACGATAAGACATATTTGATGAAAGTCGGAACGAGTCATTGAAATGTCGGACAAATTAATGCGGCAAAAATCGGCGCGCGCGTTCGCTTCCTTAGCGCGCTTGCATGAATTGAGTTATTGAAATAATTTAATAAGTCACTGTGCCGGATAGAAATGTCGGCTATAGTTAACGTCTCTGGCATATAAATCTTGCCAGTGCTGCGTTTTTATCCGCAATAAAAACTAGGTCTATTAAAGAGTCAATATTTCAACGCAGTCTTTAACGTTGATAGAAATTTATCATAGAGTTTCACTTCCGCAGATTTGCACGTTGTCAATTCGCGTGTAATCTAGAAAATGAAGGTCACTGCTCTCTGCTATATAGAATTAATTTAGGGCGCTGTTAAATGAGGGTTGTTTAACTAACATACTGTTGTAACTCCTTAATATTCTGTTAAAACTTTAGCTTGTAACAAATTTGCAACTCGACTGTACTGAGTACTTCATACTGTTATAGGAGTTAGAAAATACTTAGAGCTGTCTTTAATTTCTTAGTTTTCAGTTTTGTAACTTATAAAAAGCTTTAGCGTTCGCTGACAGTTGTTTAAGCTTAAGCCAAGGCCCGAGGTTGTACCATTTCCTAAATATTAATCAATATATAAGGATATTAATCTATAATACTCAGATTTATTATACACAACTACCAATTTCTGAATCTATATGATATAAACATCCTATGTTACGGCTTTCCCTTTTCAAAGCGATATGAAAAGTCGATTATTTGAAAAATTGAAACTGATTCAAGTCTTTAGTGCAAAATATCGCATAGTATAGACTATAGTGCAAGCAGCCTGCTTACATTGATTATCCTGTATAAATCATTCGCACTGCACACACATATACCCGGCTTAGATTTCACTTATTGTTTTCTTAATTGTATGTTTATATATCAGGGATATTCATTCGCGCTTGTGAAAGAAAAGCAACATAAAGGCGATTATCATTATCGCCTCATCGCGTACTTCCTTTATTGCCGGTTGTTTTTAATCCTCGTCCGGTTTTAACACGTTCAAGTGCTTTTTGAAGATGTTGCAAATTTACGAGAATTTGTTACTGATTCGATCGCGTAAGGCACTTTGGATCGCCGGCCAGACACATTGTCATTGATTACGGTCACACGAGACCAGACGAGTTCGGAACCGTACGCAAATGAATCCAGTTCCATTTGTTGACACGGGAATTCGTACGGTTGTTGTCCTCGAGAATTCGTCCGTTGTCATGCGTCTCACGTGAAGGCGTGAGGCTACAAATTTGTAGTGCACGGTTTTGAATTCATCCGGTCGACCTGTCCCATGTATACGGACCTTTAGTTGGGTGGTTTAAGCGCATGTAGATCTACAATTGACGATAATTTAGGCTTTAAATGATCGCAATTTTGTTCACTTTTCTAAGTTTGCTGTATCGAAGTGTACATTTGTACAATTACAAATTGAAGATTCTAATCTAGACCGCTATATAACAGTTATTTATTTTGCCAGGTTGTATAGTTTGAACGTATATTCGTGTTTGTTTAAAAGTTGCAATAAAACGTGCAATACTGCTCTAGCAAGCGGAATATCTTTCGTAGATTAGTGGATCAGTAGCGAAGTACCCCTTTTGGCTTTGCGTTAACGGTCAATCGTTCCATTTTATCATGCGATATTTCAAAATTTCTTTAGAAAATTTGGTGGAAATAGTTGACATGGTCGCAGTGATACAATCAAGTTGCTACTATACTATATAGCGTACGTTTGTGTTCATAGTTTGTAACTATATATATATATTTTGTATTGTAACTATATGAAACACAGCTAATGGTCAGTATTGCCAAACTATGGAATAGCAAATGTAACAAAATGTAAGAGCAATATATATTGGTCAATTTGCGCAGTGAAATGCACTCGCACATTGTTTGAAATACTCGTTTTAAACAGTCACTATAGTCTATATACTAATTAATACTATAACAGTCGTATTAAAATACAGAGTTTAAGTATAAAAGAGCTAAAGTCCGGCGTTCTCACGCGATCTGGCTGGATCTCGTAAACTCTAACTTTTCGGCACAGAATGATTTTCAACCATTGGTCTATATATGATGTACTCGTGCATAGCTGTCGTCTATAGACTAGACGATTATCTCAGTAAATGTATACAGAATGTTAAGTCACTTACTAGGTAATTTCGGTAATTCCTGCAGGCCATAAGCAGGAACTAGTGTATATTGACCTATGCAATACAAAACTTCTCAAAACTGACTACTCTGCATAACCAAGCAGACAAATTAAGATGAAGTATAGAAAATTTCATACTTACTCGGTAATTTTGGTGGATTGTATCTGGTGTATTCTAACCAGTTAAACTTTGGTAAGGAAACTCCAATTCCATTGCTGCCCATTCCTTGGACATGCTTTTTCTTCAATCTTTCTTGTTCAGTCTTGAAATGCCCATGCAGTATTCTCTCTATGGAGAAATTAGACAAGGGCTTTGTGTTTACCGTTTGGCAGCTCGATGTCATTTCTACTTGTTTGGATATGAGTACCATCTTTCGAAAGCCTGCCTCTATTTGCTGTGTCATGCTCTGAAGTGGCCAGACTGGATTAGCGCAACTTCACTCCGAGAAGTTTATAACCTTTCCTCCCCACGCGCGCACCGCATCACAGTACACCGTTTTCCCAATCTGACTGTTAATCTGAAAACTGTATTTAGCTTTCATAAGTAGTGTTTACACAATTGAATAGCTGTCAGGGTATAAATTTCATAATTCCTTACTTATGGACAGCTTCATTAGTGTAAACAATGTTCCCGCTTCCCGTCTCTGTCGTGGCACGGTGTAAAGCCTGGAGTGTGGACTGCATTACCACTGGATTTCTGGACTGGAATATGGGTCCATTGTGCTGAAAGTCACAATTTGAAATTGTCCTTTATTTGAAAAGACTAGTACAACTTCTCAGTCGCGTATATGATTTTACCTCCAGGTTTTCTTTGGGTACTCCTGTTTCCTTCTGCAAGATCAATAAGGATTTGTCTTTGAGCTCTACGGAGAGCAGTTAAGGACTGATGAAGTCATCTAATATAAAGTTACATCTAGTATAAAGTTAGATTTTCCATCTACAAAACCTTTCAATTAGTATAAAGTTAGTCTATTTTAGCTTTCCTCCTGTAGTAACACTCCAGCAGTAAGAGATGGCACTCGCTAGACTTCTAGCTGGGGAGAACAGTTTAGAAGTGATAGAGCAATCCAGTATGAATAACGTTAGTTTAGTTGAGTTTTCCTCCTGTGGTAAAACTGGAAGTTATTGCCCTTACTGGACCTCTGGGCAGAACACCTTAGAACTGATAGAGCTATCCAGTAGAAATATAGTTAGTTTGGTTAGCATGCGTATGCAGATCATCCTTGGACTTAAATCCAGTCCAGTTACCCACTTTACGAGTCCAGGTTATATCCTTTCCTCGCCCGTCCCACGCCACAACTGGATGTCACAAACGCACTATGGGCACACTATATAATTGCTTTACTGCGGAGCAGATGATTTACTAGGCCAGGTGAACTTCTACGCCCATTAAGGCACCTTGGGGCGCGTATATGTTTAACTAAATACGAAATACTGTGCGCAGCTATAAATTAGTTTACACTAAATTCGCGTAGAGAAATAAGTAACGCAAATAAACGGGTTGCGTCTATTATGTTCGTGTTTAAACACTCATATTAACATGTCAATTGGAAAACCTTGTTGTAGAGAGCGCGCGCGGCGTTTTAGCTGATTTTTATCGCACGTCACATCTTATAAATCAATAGGTCATTTTCGTATTATACCGTATTCCCCAAGAGACACACAGGAGCCGGGCTATAGTTGGTGAATAGGGCACAAGCTTATCTACCAGCGGACACTAAGCTGAAAATTGTGTCATTGTGCTGAGGTTGATAGCTCGTTAATCCTAGAGCTAATCCCGTAGGATAGTTATATAGAGATACCACAGACAAGCTGGCGCTCTAGCCATTATTGTCTATGCAATGATGTCGTGGTAATCAGTTTAAGGCTACACACAAATTTGATGGGTTAATCTTGGTTAAGACGAGCCAGTTTTGTCTCTTTTTGTTGAGGGGTTTATAGTATTATTGTGAAGTATAATTTCTCAGCCAATTAAAGGAATAATCTATTAGCTCTCTACTGAAGCTTTAGGAAGAACGATTTAGAATTTATACTAACATTGGACCAATTAACAATTAGTCAACGAGGGGAAGCCGAGTTGACTATTCGCTAAGAGCCGGACAACGAGGCCGAGTTGTTTAATTGTATTAGTATAAACCTACTAGTATATTCCAAGCTGCAGGTGCAAAATAGGAAAGTTTTTAGCGAAATTTAAGAGCATTCATGAGCATTTAGCTGGCTTCCTTCGACTTTCACGGTTTTATGTAAAAACGGTTTTCTTGTTTATGTAAAAACGGCGAACGCCTGAGTGAAAATTCAATAAAAATACACGACTTGTGAGTTTAAATATTAAAAAAATCAGACCCTATAACAACCATTATATCGAAGGAAAGTTTCAAATCATATTTGGTTAATAAAAAGAAAGGAAAAGGGCTTAAAAAGACAAAATTAAACGTTAGTTGTTTTTGAACTGTAATCAATATGGCAGGAAATCTCGAAGCACATAAAATATAGAATTAAAACGGAAAACCCTTGAAATTTTATAGCTTAATGGATGAAAACATTCTTAAATCAAGAAAATGCTTTAAAGGCCAAGAAAATATATTTAAATAACTACAAGCGATTGTGTTTTCCGATGACTTTGCTCGAAATACAAACAAAAATTGTCCATATTCATAAATTTGCCAGTCAATTTCATGTTCAAAACTGTAAAACTATGAGTAAAACGTCAAAATTTTACCTTTTTTGCAAGCAGTTTCCAAGATTGTTTGTTAGGACATTTTATGAATATTTTTTTTCTTAAAAAAGCGACTGATTCACAAGTTTTTCTCTCGCTCTTCGCTACTAGTAGGCTAATGCCTGGTGGCCCTCTAGTAGAACAGTCAACCAGAACGCTGGATTCGTAATAGCTAACTAGTAGGTTTATACTAACAAGGGATGGTCCTTGCTGGATCTCTAGGGAGAACAATTTAGAACTGATACAGCTATGTCAATAAGGGATCTTTTTTAGTCCGTACATACTAATAAAAAGTGAGTAAGTGTTCGGAGATTTGAAATAATTATGGAGTCAATTTCTCACTATAGCATCTGAAAACTAACCGTTGTTATGGTAATCGCTAGTGGGAATTAAATACAGCATGTAAAGCCTTTCAATAAACTTAAACAGATATTGTTAATTATATAGCCGATACATTTTTTGTAATCTATTTATTCTCCTTATGTTCCATCCTATGTCATCTCTGTTGTCGCTTGTGGCCCCGACAGTTTGTTATAAAATTCATCGCTCTACCGTTTTATACCGTGCGAGCTCTTCTACAAGCATTCAAGCAGAAAAACAAACATTATAATTTTGATCCTATAAAGGTGTTAATACTCATAAATGCCTTGTAGCAGATAGCACGCATGAAAAATTACACTTTTCAAACACAATGGGAGCATTACAAGCCTAAGCATTGAATCCATGCACCCATTTGATCCAGTAACCGTCCACAAGCTTGATAAATTACTCTCATAATTGACTGAGAAATTATACTTCAAAATAATACTATAAGCTCTTCAACAAAAGTCGTAGGCAAAAGTGGCTGACTTTAAGTTTCGTCTTAACTAAGGTGATTTAGCATTCTAACCGTCCACAAGCCTAATAGATTATTCTTTCAAGATTAAACTCCACGATAGTAACAAAGGTAACAAAACTGGATGATTAAAACTAGGTTCAGATTAAAACTAGGCAGTGATGGAAATTTTGGTGGGGTTGGGGGTAGGGAGATTTTGTACCTAAAATAGGCAATTTGTTGGAAATTTTCACCTAAAAAGGCTAAAGCCAATTTTGAGTGTAAATTAGGGGTTTGTCGGAAATGTATAAGGTTTTGTTGGAAATTCAGAAGGCTTCACCCCACACCAGAAAAGGCGAATTTCCGCCACTGAATTAGTGTAGGGTGACCCTGTATTGGTCCAGTATTACTACAGGTGGAAACCGGAGTACCATAAGCTTTCTTCGTTTGACCATAGTCCCTATAATACAGTGTCTGGAAACGCGGCAAACTTGAAAGTTTATAGCCATGTCCGTGGGTTGAGGTTGAGGGTGTACTGAGAGTGCACGTTTTCTTTGTTTTACACATGTTAATATTCAGCTGCAGGGATTCTATTGGCTGCTTCCTTCACTATGCTGAGAGAACAATGTGTTTACTGAGTGTGAAGGTGCACAAACATGAACAAAAACATGGAACAAAAGCTTTAGATGCGTTTGCAGACACTGTGTTATAGGGACTATGGTTTGACGAATGGAAGTAAATTGAACTTGCTCACAAGAGGAGCATCATTTGTTCATTTCTACCAAATACCATAGTTGTTTCCTTATTGTCCAAATCACATACGTCAAAAAGGGATTTGATATATACAAACTGCTCCTGGCTAGGTCTAAAAAATTGTATGATTTTTCCCACTATTTATTTTATTCTATATTGAAAATTACAATTATATACATACATATATTTAAGTAAATACAGTGCAAATGATCGTTTATTCCTAGGGTCAAATAAAACGTATGTGGGTTTCCGATTTCCCGATCCTATCTAGCTTGTGGACGCCGAAATACCGACCCTAAACTTTTTACTGAATAAATTATGTTGATAAGTGCTTCCACTTTTGAAGAAAATGTAGATGTCCTGAAAAAGGAAATTTGAAACAATCTGACCGGAAATTTTTCTGGTCTGTGGAAACACGCACTAAAAAAACATGGCGTCCGAGTCCATGAACGTTGAAAAAAGTTTAGAAAAAAGAATTAAACCGACCTACTGCCCTACCTAGGTTTTTTCAAGAAGAAATAGGAAACCCACAATATTCTTTTTTTCCTAAATGATCTTGTAAATCATAGGATTGAAGGTGAATAAGAAAAATTAATTTTTACGTTCCTATACAGCCTGTACATAATTTCTTAGCAAATATGACAGGGCCGCCGAGATGAAATGTAAGATCCTGGTCAAAAAAACCTTCCAAGGGATTATTTCGAATATGTCGCGTCGCATTCTACCTTCGAATATGCTATCATCATGAATATTTTTGCATTGCTTACGTCATTGGAGGAATAGCAATACATGATTGCTGTAATGCACTCATCAAACAAATCCACCTCGGGAAAATGCATACGTTTTCAGTCTTGTGTTTTGGTAACACGAATGCGCCACTCCGTTCCCCACCTAGGCGACCCTGGTACTACTTACTATACATTGGTCTTTGAAGTAGTCCAATGCATATAGTGTTGTTCGGAGATAGAGTACAATATATGTTCTCATTACTTTCAACGGCAAAAAGTGCGAAATGGTGAAAGTGTGAAGTGAAAATGTGCTATTCGTTGAGGAAACTCTTGAAGAATCCATCGTTTTGTAAGTGAAATATACTTTTTGTCTTATTTCAATACTTGTTATTAGCATCGAAAAATGACAATGGTGCAAATCGACACTGACTGTTAGTTTGAAAAATGTTTGAGAAATGATAGATTAAACTGTTAGGAGTTTGCGCAGTAAGATTAAACTTTGATAAATGCATAACTTAAAGTTTCAACAAAAAAGTTTCAAAGAAAAAGCATAAAACGTTCAAAGAAAGTGTGTTTTAAACATAAAAAGTTTGCGTAACTTTGTAAGAAGTTGAAAGTTAGATCTCCGATGTAGAGAATGGAGATTTCCTGGCTTCTTTGTTAACATCGTTGAAATCATCATTCAGCTCGTTGACTTCTTCAGCTTCATTATCACTTAGCCTCTGCTTATCTTCACCGAATGTCTCATGGTGATCCTCCGTGAACTCGTCCCCGCTTCGCAGCTTGCTGTTTCGATATTTCAGATCTTCCAGCTTCTTGTTCCAGCTGTCGTAGAAGCGTTGCACTTCGCTTCGCATGATCTCTTCAATCTCCGCGCTTTGCTGTGCCACAAGTTCTTCATAGGATGTGTGAGGTGTGATGACCCTCTCCACTTCTGTAATAGAGGGGTTTCACGTTAAATAATAAACTCTTAAGATCCAGATTATTGCGCTGATACTTTAACACGTTTTATCCATCATTATGAGGAATATTCCACACAAAAAATAGGCTCGTGGAATTATTCTTTCCCGAGTTACAGAGGTTTTAGTTTGACAAATTGCTGACTTCAGCACTAATTCAAAAGTCGTTACACGCTATTTTTTATGCACAACGTAACTGAAAAATGTTGGTTTGGTTTTCAAACGGATTAGCAATCTGTTCCAAATTACAGTTAGATAGCATTTTTGGCGCTTAGCTTGAAATATTGCATCACAATTTTTTTTTGTTTTTTTTGACCAAACAACATGGACCAATGGCTACATGTAATAAAGCATGATGATATGAAATTCAAATTTTTATTCAAAAAAAACTTACAAAAAAAATTACAAATAATAATTAAATTATCAAATTATATACAAACGTTATTTAACGGTTCCTTTTCTAATATCATGCTGACGTCAGCAGCATATTAAAAACTCTATAACTCAGGAAGGAATATTTGTATCAACCTAGAAATTTTGAATAAAACTCGGTGTGACGATCTACAAAACATTTTTAATATATGGAAGAGATGATGTGTTAATTTTGCATCATGAACAATTGTACATCAAACGGTACTATAATAGTTCTACAATCGTAGGATGTGTGAGGTTTGATGACCCTCACCACTTGAAAGACGCAGGCTGTTAAATCTGAATCAACCAATCGGTCGATCAGTCACTCAATCAATCGATTGATCAATCATATAATCTATTAATATCACTAAATCTTACAATCTTACGATCATATGAATCATATACTGTACAAACATTCAATCAGTCAATCAATGGTACAATCGTACAATTTATCTTTCAATCAGCCAATCAACCAATCGATCATGCAATATGCCAATAATCAATTGATACCAATCAATTAACCAATCGTACGATCATACGATAATACTGACAATCAATTAATCGATCAATCGGTTTATCATTGAATCGGTCAATCAATCAACTATACAATTTTTTAACTAAATCATACTTGTAACAACTCTAATATAGCAACATTGTTACAAGATGGCAACAAAAACAAATAATTTGTGTTACCCAATCACGCCTAGAAGGAACTTAAAATGTGAGTTTTTTTCTACAGTTCTCCTGCTGCACGTACCTGTAGTTTTAGGTTTGGGCTGTCTTGGTCTCCAGTAAGCATATTCCCAGATCAAACCCAACAAGGTCAAGCCAGCGACCAAACCAAGCGAACAGAATATCGCTTTTTGAAATATTGGAGATTCTGCGTCAAAGAGATTCTGTGTCTTTTGCACTGCGGCACTGTCTCCCGATTCCTAAGAAAAATATGTAGAGGATTCCATTGGTAAAGATAAACTTAACGGTGGTTAGTGCATGTTCCTTTCACCTCTGTGACCGGGCTTCGATTCCTGCAATATGCAGTTGGCTGATTATAATTTCGCTTCAATTGCATGTGAGAAGAGTGCTTCCAGTTTTACCGTATCAAACACAGCAAGCCTTGTTTCAGACCTTCCTAAGTAGCAAATTTTGTTTCCTCAACAAAGAGAACAAACAGAGAAACATTTTACAATAACGTCGTCATACCTCCATCGTTTTAGCATCTCGTTGAATAATCTTCGTGATTTCTGTCTCCATGCTGTTCAGTTTCTTTCGTGTGCACTTCTCAAATCCTTCATTTTTCTCATAACCGGCCGCAATCACAAACCCGTACGCAAACTGATGGTCAAACACTGTGCCTACACGCAGCTGAGGGTCGGCCAAAGGTGTTTTAGAGTTGTCCGTATTTTGTGCCCAGTACCCTGCGACGTAACTGTCCAATAAGCCTCCAATGATGTCGTCTTCCTTATTGATTATAGCATTCTTCATGTGTTCCACAGTATGGCGAACTAAATTGAACAGAAATGGTTTAGTGACACAGTGGTTAGTGCATGTGCCATCCACCTTTGTGCAGACTGTGGTTTGATTCCTGCCAAAAACAAATTTTCTCAGGGATCAATAAGTGATCGAAACGTGTCAGTATTATTTGATGTTGGTCGTTCGTTTTCGGTCCTTTTTTGAGCCCGCATCACCCTTTATGCTTCACACACGTCTCATCAAGAACGTTGTATTTCAACTTCTAATATGATGCAATGTTATTTCCTCATTATAAGCGCTTATCTTTCCAAGTTAATACATTAAAGAGATTTGAAGAAAGGGTAAGTGTCTTTTTAATATTATTTATTTATATGTCAAGTTACTCTGTTCTTATACGCAAGTGAAAATTAGGGAGGAGATGTTGGCAGGGCAAATGCGGGAGTTTACATCTTTAAATAAATCGCACTTATTGTCTCTGCATACAAATGCTGTACATTCGTTGTGCCTACCTCCAACTTTAGCATTATTGCGTACACCATATCTTTGTTCTTCTGTGTTCTTAAGAGCGACAACCTAATAAAAATCGTGTCAACATCAGAGATGTATTCAATTTTGAAATAAGATAATAATGTAGCATACACTGATGGAAAACAACATTTCATCTTAACTTACATCAGATCCATAGAGTTTAATTTCGTTGCTCAAACTGATGGCGGTCAAAGATGTAGTAACGGTTGCGGTGAAAATTGAGATGATAACAAGACCAATCATAATCCAGACGAACGAGAAAGCTCTGGCGAAGAATGAACGAGGTGAACGATCACCATATCTGGGGAAGAAAATAGAAACAAAAAATTAATCCAATAAGATCTGTGATCCTCAGGTATCTTGAAAGCTTAATGCACGCTTTCAGCCAGGCTTTGCTTTTCGGGTGGAAACGTATCTTCTATGAGGTTGGCGGTAAGACTGCAATTATATACCTATGTTGTATACCTACCCTACTGTTGTCATGGAAACGAAAGCCCACCAGAATCCTTCCCAGGCTCCTTGGAAGAACGATGGAGGAAATTCCTCTGGATTCCAGTAGGTGTCCTGAAGAAATAGAAAAGTTGTGGTCATCATTAAATAATAGTCAAGAAACAAAAAAGGTGTTGTTTTGACTTTAGTTTCTGCCCATATCGTTATGATGGACCCATATCGTTATGAATATTCCTACATTGCTTATTTTGTTCGAGGGTCTTAAAATTTAGAGTTTCCTTACTCAGCTGCAGGTCAGTTGGAACCACTTTTCTCTAAAAAGTTGATTTACTGATCGCTTCGGACAGGGAGACGTTATCGTAATATTAGGATATCGTAAGCCGTTTATCTGCATCTTTGCGTGAACAGAGAGAACTATATATTGGACTCAGATATTTTACCCCTACTGTACATGAAATATCATCGCTTACCAAAGCCCAGATAATGATCCCAGACAAAGCAGCCATTACCAACGTGAGCACAAGCACAGGCCAACCCTGGAACACTGCATCCATGACTGCCTGAGCAGCATTAGCAGAGTCTTCATCGGTCATTATAAATACAACCCCGGGTGCTTCCACCACTGGCATGTAAGGATAATTCTGGAAAGTTGTATCTTTCATTTCACCATAGACTGGAAAACTAATGACCGTGCCGTTTTCACCAATGTTATCCTTGACAATTTCGGAGTCGTTAAGGGGAAGCTTTTCGTAGGTGATGTTTGTATGGCCGTTACAACAATCTTTCACTATTTTGTCCAAAACTGTTTTGAAAATTCCTTGTATGTTGCCGTCTCTGTCTCGGTAAATATAGGGTGGGATGCTCCACCATTGAGCTTTCAGCGTAGAATCTTTACAGTACTCTGGTCTGGATTCTCCTGTTGGTGGAATTTGTAATTGTCATCATTGATTCATGATGAAAACGCAAAGGAAATCATGACCGTGAAGGAGCCTGCAATATCTCACAGTGAACCTGCACAAATACGAGTCCTGTATTTGTTATGTGTCAAGATGTTGTGACCGACATTGATGGTTAATATTGCAAGATACAGGGTGTTAAACACGAAGTAATTTCGGCTGCAACCTGCAACGCATTTTCTGACAAAGAGCCATTTTATGTTAGCTTTCATTAACATAAAATCAGTGAGAATACTAGACTACTTTTCTCTTTTCATTTTTCACTCTTATTCATTTCTTTCATGCCCTTATGCCGGTTGCATACATCCTGGCCTTTCCCTTCCACAATACTTGTTGCGCTGGAGTGAGAAGCCTGGAAGACCAGGAACTATAGGCTACCATAAGGGCATGAAAGAAATGAGTGAGAGTGAAAAATATGAGAAAAGTGAAAAGCAATCCATGTTCACTGATTCTATTATAGTGCTATCTTATCAGTGTAGGTAGCGTCTATACAATAAGCTTCGGTCTTTAGAATTAATCTACCTGAAAAATACAACAAGAACTTCGACGTTTCCAGCGAAGGCCCTTCGTCTGGAAGTTTGTAGGCCTGGAAGAAGGGCCTACGCTCGAAACGTCGAAGTTCTTGTTGTATTTTTCAGGTAGATTGATCCTAAAGACCCGAAGCCTATCTTACACTGATAACATGGCTCTGTGTCAGAAAGTGCGTTGCATTAAGTTGCAGTAAAAATTGCATTGTGTAACAGGCCCTTATTCCTTTGTTGAAAGGTCAAAATTATTTGGTAAAGTCTAGCATTACTCTCTCTGTTCTCTCTTTATTTATACTGGATAGCTCAATCAGTTCTAAAATCTAAAGTACTAAACTGTTCTCTAGCATTATCCTCTCTGTTCTCTCTTTATTTATACTGGATAGCTCTAACAGTTCTAAACTCTAATATGTTAAAAAAGCTAAATAGCCTATTGTTTATGAGAGCAATTATGGCACCCCGCACGAAAAGTTACGAGCGCACTAACAGCCCGTATGTAACTGTTGCTATGACACAATGTTTCTCCATATTTTTGTCGTACGCAAAAACATATTTTCATTTAAGGTATTTAATTGTCATAAAAAGACTTCAGAAACTTTTCATACGTGCGTGTAGTTCACATATATTCACAAAATGTCTTCTTATCGTTTAAGTTATATATAGGCTACTTGTAATAATAATAATTTACACGTTCAGTAGCGATTGCTAAATTACAACGCGTTTACAGTAATATTATATAGAATCTATTCAAATTAATTACACAAGTCGATTAACCTAAACTATATTATATGAAACTATATATGTATTTATTAATATATCTAAAAAAATCTCTACTTATACAATTTAGAATTGTACTCGTTAATAGCATGAACTAGTGTACTATTTTTAAAACGCTCAGTTTTACAAAAAAAATTGTAAATCTTTTGACCATCTGTCCTGGTCTGCCTTTCCCTTATATCATTCAATCTTTTTGGTAATAGTCCGTGAAGTCTATGCGATAGTTCTAACATATCCTCAATAAGCGAAGCACATAGATTATCCCTGCGTTCTTCTAGGGTCAATATAGACTGCTCTCGATCAGTAAGCAGTCGTAGTCGTCTTGGCCTGGGCAAATTATTCTGAGAGCACGTTTTTGAATATTCTTCTCTTGCATTTGTGTCAAACCACCGCTCCAAATTTGCGCCCCGTATTCCAGAACAGAACGAATTACGGTACAATAGAATGCTAATAGGTCACCTTTATAGATGCGCCATAGCTCCTTAAAATCTTCAGTAAATAAAGACGCTTTGCAGCCTTTTTTGTGATGTATCACACTCAGTGTTGTTGCGCTCCATTTCAAGTCTTCATCTATCCATAGTCCTAATAGCTTATACAATTCTTCGAAAGTCGATTATCATTTCTTGACATTTTTATTTTTATTCGATACTTGAATATATTCACGACACGCAAAGACATACTGCAGATCGCGCTAGATATTGTATGACTAAATTAAATTGTCCTAACTTTTCATCCACAACTTTTCATACAATACTTCATGTTTCATGCACTAATGGTTTCCAGGGAAATCTCCAATTATTTAATTAATATTAATATATGCACCAAAAAGCATGTTTATTGCTTTTGAGCTATTTCTTAATTAAATTTTAAAAGAAAAACATCACGAAGCCTAACTTTTTATCCAGTTTCGTTGATTTTCGTAACAGATTATATATAGTCTTCCAGAATCACAAGACTTTATATTAATATTTGAACTTTTTTCAAACGGTGTGTTTAACGGTTTTCTAAGTTAAACTGAAGCTCAATATTAACAATATGAATTATGTACGCAAAAATCATATTGCTTTTCGGACAGACGTTATTAATGGTGAAAAAAAAACTAGTAAAAAAATCGGTCGACGGTTGTGTAAAACTACCTGAAAAACTTCCAGACAAAGGGCCTTTGCTCGAAACGTCAAAGTTCTTATTGTATTTTTCATGTAGTTTTACACAACACCGAGTCAACCGCCGTATTTTTGCCACACTCTACCCACTCTGGCGCCGCACGTTTTTAATTAAATAATAAATCAACTGTTTTACTACATTTTGTGTAGACTTCTTGCGTTCTAATATGTCGGTGATTGTTTTGTGGAAAAAATAAACGAAATACACGCATCACACCGGAAAAATCTTTCGCGTGGTTTTCAAGAAAATAATTTCAGAGATTTCTTTGCCTCATCTTCTAAACAAATTCCGTTATTCTTATGCAAAATATTTGAAACACAAAGACTACTTTAGTTTTTAATGTTTATAAGTCTGGGATTAACAACTCTCAAATTTCAATCCATAAAAAGTATTCTCAACCGTCAAGTCTTAAGATTCATTTTAAATCGTCAGACTATCTGCTTCAAAAAAGTTTTGTAAAGTTCAGATAACACTCGCGAATAGATTGAAACAGATATATGCTGACCAAGGCAGAGTAAAGAAATCATCGTCATCGGGGTACAGTAAAGTTAATGATGTACTGCAATTCGCTTTCTTAATGGTTAAAAATCGTTCTGAGAAAGTTAGTGGATAGGCCTTTCATCACGAAGTTATAATATAGTATAGCATAGTAGTTGCACGACTTTTCGACGAAGAATCTAAACATTAAACTGAGTTATACATAAGTCAGGTATAATTTTTCGAACTAACAAAAGGAACTCTAATCTAAGAGTAACTCGAGCTCTATAACTTAAAATAACTCATACAAAATATGAATTTTCAATGCGCGCCCTGCAACGCTTACCTATATACCTAGACATACGAGTTACATTATCACGCAAATAGACGTTTCGACCCGTTCAGGCTATTATAGCGGAAGTATAGAGTTGCTAGAAAAAGCTGCCATTCTCAAAGTTATTAGCCCCAAGTTGTACAATCGAGTAAAAGTTGAACCTGTTATTCAGTTTACTAAATAATGTTTGAATGAAAAATATCTAAGTTCACTGCAAAGTAAACCGTTTTTGCGCTGAAGGTTAGTAAGACCTAGAAGCAAGTAAATTCTATCTATATGACAAGCAGTTTTCATGACTATAACTTGCCCTAATAACAATCACTAATTTGCTACATTATATTCACCAGTCCTAGTTGGACGGTATGTACTACTTCCCTTTTGCCCCTTTGATGGCTAACTAAAGAAGTGTACTAACACTGTATATAACCATGTGTAATAATACTTAAAGTATTTGACACTTTACACTCTAGACTATATGCATATATTTATATCTAAAAATGCATAAAAATTTTCGTTCCTATATTCCATCTGCAAACACCTTCTACTATTAGTCCTATCGAACGAGATGCCGAGAAAAAAATCTTGGCATCACTCCCATCACATATACACGAATTTGCGGTTCATAGTAATGCTCACGGCAACTGGACTCTGAGCAGTTGGTTAGAGCGCTGCGCCTGAATCGCAGGGCCGCAGGTTCGATTCCTGCCAGAGGGCCTAAAGTTGCAATTTTCGCAACCGCTCCTGGCTAGGTCTAAAAATGTATATAAATTTTCGTTCGTATATTCCATCTTCTAGTTTATGTATATATGCACTTACCAAGACCTTTCTTCGTCTACAATGTATATTTTGTACACAACAAGCATGCATAAATACTCTGTGCCCATATAATTACGAGCTTAGGATGATTCGCTTGCACTATACAATATCTATCAGCAATATATGCAAGGTTTTTCCTCTCCAAATGCTCTACAAAACCAAACTGATAATTTTCAAAGGCTTAGCTCCAACTAAACTTCCAGACAATTATGTTTCAAGTTAATTTTCTTTAGTTTACCAATTCAGACGTGCAGAACCCAAAACATTCTTTCCCACAATTTTTGTAGCAAAATCTACGTTTTGAGTTCTCAACTTTAAAAATTCTTTGCATTAGGATACATATATACAAAATAATCGTTCTTACCTGTGATATTAGTCGAATACGCCGTTGAAATAAAGCAGGCCAACACGCCTAGAAGTATCCACGCATTCATGACGGCCTCTTTCTTTCCCCGTTTCTTCTAATATGCTATTCTTCTTCTAAAATGAAATCCTGTTCTTTAAAACCAAATTTAAGGACTATTTTCTTCTGCAGAACCTACGAAAGTACTTGAAGCTTTCTTTCTACGTATAAAAGCTCCTAAATTCGTCTAGAAGATTCACTTACTCCGAAATTTTACCGTTGTTAAATATTTATGAAGGTTGTATTTCAAATACACCTCTACGTTTATGTTAATAGCTTTGCCCGAACCGCGAAACATAAACTAGACGCACAAACAAGTTGTGTTTTAAGCATTAAGACAACGTAAGATAAAAATTTATCGACTTTGGTCTCTTTCAAGTAGTTTTAGGTAGACAACAAGCTTGAAAGGAGATTATAAAATACGTTTTAGCGAAGTACAGCTGTTCTATAATATGCATTAGTTGCCTGGGTAACTAAAACGTTTTCATGTCAACTAAATTATCTTTAACCGTTAAATTAAACGCATGCGTCCGTTGCTTATGTTTTTGGCGAAGGAAGTATAAAAAGTAAATGTTTTGGGGAATGGTTGGTTGTAAGATAAGGTGTGTAATTTTCTCGGGTAGGATTAATATATCAAAGTTATTAAAGCAATGTCGTTTCGTCGAGGCCATAATTAATTCATTTATCTTGCGGTTGCCGTTAGCAGGTGGTTGTTTTGATATGGTAACCACGTGAACAACATTGTTGTCGAGGCTTTTGTCAAGTGATCATGCTAAAACACCGCTGACATTTTCATCGTTTGCCGTTTGTGCGTAGACCAGTTTGAAGTTTTGACTGATACAAATATATTTAAAATAGTTTAGTCTCAGGTCTATATGTTATGATTCAACTATATACAGATTCATATAGTCCCGATTCAGAAGACGCAATTTGCATGGATGTGCAGTCGAAACTCCGAACAGGAAATGTATGAAAGTAAAATGTAGCCGAGGCAACGAGCTACAATAGGACACAATATTAAGATATAATGGGCCATCCAATTTGTCTATCCAACAACGAATAAAATGAAATGAACATGTTTTGAAAACAAAAAAATGACGTGTATTTATAACTGGTTATATTTCGAAAGTGACATGTACCCGAGCTGCGAGATAAAGGATTTCTAAAATACTACCTGTTCTATTTCCTAAATTAATTATATCAGACATATATATTGTCATGTTTACTTTCATGTATTGAAGGTGGCTATTATTCATGGCGGTGACAAAAGCAACAATAAAGTTCCATTACATGACAACATATCACGTTTGAGGCAAAGGAAGACTAAACTGGAGCATTTGGAAGACATATATTTGCCTTTAACTTTTGTTACACAATTTTCGCTCCACAAACGCCACAATTAATTTCAACAGGATTTGCCAACTACAATATTGTAATAAACTATACACGGGATTATAATTAACAAAAGTCGGATTATCTTTTCTGAAATTGCAAGTTAATTCAAGATTATTCAACCTGCACAAGATTATAGTGGACCAGCCAACTACAAAGGATAATGTCTCGGGAGAGGTGGATCATTCTATCTGCTGCCGTGTGGACAGTCACCGTTTGCCTCTTACTGCAATATTGGGGAACGTTATTGAAAAGCGAACAAGGTGAGATTTTAGATCTAGATATTCAAACTATATCTATAACTTCGAAGATAAGCAGAAATTTGAAGAACACAACTTCAAATCTTAATTTTATGAAAAATGATCAACAGATTATGGATTTGAATTCTATACCACTGATTACATCAAATTTAACAACACGGAAGATGAATAGTCTATCTAGCGCTGCTTCAAAGTTACACAGAAGTTTAAACTCAACCTCGAAGATTAGCATGAATATAAAGAACACTAAAACTTCAAATCGACATTTCATCTACTTAATCCAAACTGAAAGCTGCCTTTCGAATCATCTCCTTCGCCCTGGTATATTTGGTTATGAACGCAAGAACGATATTCTGGTTCTAAGTTGGAAACAACCATGCATATCACAATTTTCAAAGCGATTTAAACACATAAAGTATATTTACAAAGTTAATAATACTTGGAGTGAAGGCAGAAATTTCCTGTATCATTTTGCGAGGCAAATGCCCAAAGATTACTTGTATTATATTTTCATGGATGGTGATTTAAATATCAATTTTACCACGGAGTCTTTCAAAGAGCGTTATCGAAATCTTGGAATCCGCTGGCCACTAGAAGCTTTTGAGGAATTCCTGTTAAAACACGAGCCTGCAATAGGCATGCCTCTGTACTGCAAATGTTTGAGGTTCAATAAGATCACTGGAAAACCGGAAATTCTCTGCTGTGATCCAATGAAGGAATTAAATCCGTTACCTGAATTTTTACCAGTTACGATTCATTTTGACGCGGCTTTTAATGCTTTTCATAAAAACGCGCTGGATCTAATGCTTCCCTATAGGTTAGATTACGAAAACCAAAGTTGGTGGCAAAGTCAAAAATTTGTAATACTAGCCGCTGATCTAATGTTTCGCGGGCAGGTGTTAAGGTTTTCGCCTGTTACGGTGCTAAATACAGCTCACAGTAACTATCCTAGATCAGACTGGGACAATTGGAGACATATTTATGATATTTTAAAAGCTGAGATGCCTGAGAAATATAGAGAACAAGTTAAGTGGACGCCTGATTATAACTCTATTGATGTCATGCCCATTGTAAAAAATAGTACAGTGATTACGCCGATGTGGACTATGGAAATACCCTCAGAAAAGATAACCGTTGAAGCTTTCAAGCATTTTCGCACTTAATTCGTCTAAAGCCTGGTTCACACTAGTAATTTTGTCGGCGATTTTTCTCATCCTGACGCATGCGAATGAGTGGACTCACGAACAAAAGTATGTGACCATTGTGGAATCGGTTTTACAAAGGCATGCGCAGATATGTCATTCACTTGATCACATCGGTCAGGAAGATAAAGATCGCCGACAAAATTGCTAGTGTGAACCAGACTTAAGGGCAATATCCGGTACCACCTGAATCAACTTCCGGTCTCACGATCGAGTGAAAGAGGGACTTGGAACAAGTCTAGTCTCACGAAGTCATCACGCAATGTCGTTGACACTTAACTCGGCAATTAACTTCAAGTGGAAAATTACTTAGATTATTAAGCGCCTTTTTAAACAAATGCCGTATTTGACCAAAATTAAGAACATTTGCTTAGAATGGGGAATTTACATGTTAAAATAGAAGGTCATTATATCTTGACATTCAAACTATTGCTTTGTCAAGTTTGTTAACTCTTGTTCTCGTCTGACTGAGCCGTGAGAGTTGCGAAAACTCTCATGTATTATATATTCCCGCTTGCTGACTCTCATGCAACTCGTGTTTTCGTTTGTCCGAGCCTTGAGAGAGCGGAAACCCTCATGTAAACTCTCGCTTGCGACTCTTATAGTCTTATCTGACTCATACTTTCGTTTGACTTGTTCATGAGAGTTGACGAAACTCTCATGCAAACTCTCACTTTGCGAACCCTCGTCGACTCTCATCCTTGTTTCATTCAGGCTTTAATAGAAAGACGCATTTCATAAATTGTGCTGCTCTATTTTCATATTCTAACTTCACATAGCTACTATAACTTCAATATTCTACACAATAACATAATACATATATGGCTGTTATTATTTATTTTTATATATTACTTATATTATTTTAACAGTTAGTATATTTCCATATTCTTAGTCCATTATTCAAAATTGAAATCTAATGTCCGTCAAGTCCTAGAATTTCGGCATTTGTTGATCTTCATAGTTGTAAAAGTTTGGTGAGAGTTGTACTCCGTCCAGGACGTCTTGTCTGAACCTCAGAACGTCCAGGTCGTCTTGTCTGAATCTCAGAACGTCCAGGTCGTCTTGTCTGAATCTCAGAACGTCCAGGTCGTCTTGTCTCAATCTCAGAACGTCCAGGTCGTCTTGTCTCAATCTCAGAACGTCCAGGTCGTCTTGTCTGAATCTCAGAACGTCCAGGTCGCCTTGTCTGAATCTCAGAACGTCCAGGTCGTCTTGTCTGAATCTCAGAACGTCCAGGTCGTCTTGTTTGAATCTCAGAACGTCCAGGTCGTCTTGTTTGAATCTCAGAACGTCCAGGTCGTCTTGTTTGAATCTCAGAACGTCCAGGTCGTCTTGTCTCAATCTCGGAACGTCCAGGTCGTCTTGTTTGAATCTCAGAACGTCCAGGTCGTCTTGTCTGAATCTCAGAACGTCCAGGTCGTCTTGTTTGAATCTCAGAACGTCCAGGTCGTCTTGTTTGAATTTCAGAATGTCCAGGTCGTCTTTTTTGAATCTCAGATCTTTCTGATTTTAAGACCCCAATATCCGACTTTTCAAGTCTCAAAGTCTGATCTTCTTGAGGTAGGACGATATCTGATTCCTCAGGTGATTCGGTGATATCATTTAGTTTTCCAGGTCGGCTTGATCCACCTTGTTGTAATATCTCATCAGATTCATTTTCTTCACTTGCTATCCATTTTGTATTTTCTTCATCCCAGTTATTAGAAAGATAATTTATAATATCGCTGAAGTTTTCTTCGACTGTTATACTTTCTTCAGCACGAACAGAACCTTGCATGAAAGGAAAACATATTATAAAATAACATGTTTACTAAGCGAGCTGTGATTGGTACCCGTGCGGGATGAGACAATCATGCACGGAAAATTTTAGGCGCTTCGCGGGGTTTTTAAATGTCGGGAAATGCTGTTGTTTCTTTGTCGTTATTTTACAAAATAATTACCAAATGGTGTTCCGTGCAGGATTGTGTGATCCTAACACTTGGGATGTTGCTCGACTTTCTGAAAGCTAAAAGATACTCGCCTATCGGCTCGTATTTTTTACGCTTTCAGAAAGTCTCGCAACTTCACGCGTGTTAGGATCATGCAATCCTGCACGGAAAACCATTCGGTGGTAATCCTTTAATATTGTTTTAGGCATCTCGCTCGACAGAGCACACGCATGTTAGGAGTATTTTCGTAGCGAAATCTCTATACATGCATATCTAAGACCTATCTGCTGCGAGCGTATATATACTTGTGGGCAGGTGTTAAGGCGTTAAGGTGTTAAGGTTTCCGCCTGTTACGGTGCTAAATAGTCCGTCCAGATCGTCTTGTCTGAATCTAAGAACGTCCTCGGAATTTGGCTCGATAATATCTCGAATTACGTGTGGTGCTAGTGTAAGTAGTGTCTATTCGAAATACTGCGGGTCTTTTGGATCAATCTACTTGAAAAATACAATCAGAACTTCGACGTTTCGAGCGAAGGCCTTTCGTCTGTATTAGCTGCTTTTTCATGATCATGACAGCTCCCGATTGGGTTTTCAATAATGTATATATTTTTGGCTCGAAATTCCGGCCAAGAAAAGATATACAAACCGTTAAAAAATTCTAACAGGAAGAAAATATTCTTTTTGTTATATTTTTGTTAATGCATTAGGGAAATGCATGTACATACAACAGCAAATACTATGCTATAAAACAAAGCAACAACTCACCTGCAGCGATTAATACTAGGAGAAAACCTAAGGCATTCTTGAGATACATAATTCCTCTATCTACTTTTCACTAAGTTTACTTCAGAGAGCTCAACAACAAATGCGAATGCCATAGAGCAATACATTGCGTCTTTATATATGGCCAGGCAATAAATACATCCCACAGTGTGCAAGGAAATGCGCACAGGAAGCAGATAACTGAATTTATTGCCATGATCACTTTATCAAGTTAGTTCACTTTAAGTATATCTTCAAAAGACGCCAACCAAACAAATGACGCGACAAGGCTGATATGATAAATTAAGCACTGGAAATATACTTCATTTGATTAACTGTGATTTTATGTTTGTTTGTATACGTTACATAATCAGATCCTGCCTACCATATGATTTTTGTTAGTTTAGATTCCACGCTTTTCTTTTCAAAGCATTCCTCCATTAATTCATCTTGTTCAAAAACTCATAATCACTACGGGTTCGTTGATCGTCAAAAATGTTCAAATATAGTAATTTCGTATTTTGCATAATCATAGACTATCGAAAGGAATGGACTCGGTAATCTTCGAGTTAAGCCCTCCGAGTTAAGCCCTCCGAGTTAAGCCCTTTTCGAGTTAAGACCCGGCCACGCCCTAACCACACCCATGACACACCCATTTACGTCAAGGGCTTAACTCGAAGAAAGAAACGCAATTTGGACCCTTCGAGTTAAGCCCCGGGGCTTAATTTGAAGTCTGTCAAGAAATTTGATGCCCGAGTTAAGCCCCGACATTTGAAGCATGTAAACGAGTGACGAAAATGAAAGAATGTCGGTGTTGCTTTATTTCATGAAAAGAAAGTGCATTTATTTTGATATGGCGGGGGAAATTTTAAGAAACAGCCCTATAAGTTAATACAAATTATCCAGAACATTTAATGCTGGGACACAGGACCTAGGCTACAGCATATGTTTTAAAGGGTCAAAACCTGGCATTATCCCGCGCTCTGACACAAGTTTTCGACACAGGATAATTCTTGATACACGCACAGCGAAGGACGCATATTACTATATTAGGCACCATTAAACGAAAACATACATATATGAAACACAAAACTTTCGAAAACGAATTGCAATAATCTCCCAATATAAATGTTAGAATAGTTGTTTATTAAAGACTGGACCACCGATAACTATGCATGAATATATAAGACAGGGAGGGCGAAAGGCGACTCAAATTTGCGTGGCTTCAAATGTCGGGGCTTAACTCGAGCATTAAATTTCTTGACAGACTTCGAGCTAAGCCCTAGGGCTCAACTCGAAGTGCCCAAATTGTTTTTCATACTTCGAGTTAAGCCTTTGACGAAAATGATTAGGGCGTGGTCGGGGCATAACTCGAAAAGGACTTAACTTGAAAGGCTCAACTCGAAGATTACCGACCTCAACGCCAATGGCAATGCAAAAAGCTGTAATCCGCGTGAATCCGCGTGATATGGGGTAAAACCCTATCAAAACTAACCCTGTAGCTTAAGAGGAATACTGCATGTTTTGGCCTCAAACAATTTATATTTACGAAACGGAAACATAATTGTAGCTGTTTACTTTTCTGTCTGACAAGAAAACCCGTTCAATTCTGCTGCCGATTACAACAAGAGAAACGCTCATGTCGAAGTATCCATCCAAAACTAACCCCATAACTCAAGATTCAATACGTTAAATTCATGTTTTCGTTTTAGTAGTCTGATTCTCTGATAATGCATTTACGAAACTATCATTAAATGTGTATGTTTTTGATTTCATATTTGGCAAAAATAGCCGGCAGACTCGGCAATTAGTAATTACGCGTACAACAAATCAGCCATTGTTATTGTTGAAGCAAGCATCACAAAATTAACCCTGTAACTCGAAAGCAAATGTTTCTTCTTCTATATAAGAATTTTAAAAGCCGATTGCCCAGTAACAAAGCTACGAAACGATTGTTCATTTATTGTTGTGCGGTTTTGCGTTTCCAAAAAAACTTACTCCGTATCACTACGGATATCAACGCACAAAACAATGGCGTTCCAGTCCATTCCTGTCGATTGTCTATGGTATAATACAACAACAACGACAACATAACAGCAACGACAACACAACACAACACAACCTTACAGCAATGTAGAAAGTTTGAGAATAACTGAAAGGTATACTGTATATACTTGTATCTTGTATGATTAAATATTTGTATTTCTCATTTTGGAGTGGACAATAAATAGTTGATGCCTTTCACGTCTGTGACTACGGTTTCTATTTTAAATTCAATTTGTGCATGGCCCTTCGAAGTTTATAACCTGTATAGGCCGTAAAGGATAAAATAAAAACATAATATTGAAATCGTAAATAGAGATTGTTAGCAGGAATTGCGCATGTCTACAAAAGCCGTTTTAGCTATTTTAATATTTAAAATCTACAAAATAATAGATTAATCTGAGTTAATTACCGAAATATATTTAAAAGAGTTATAATTAAATTATGCGCGAAAAAATAGACTTACGCCGCAGTTCTTTTATTAACAAAATTACAATTTTTAATGACTTGAATACGTTACAGCCTTGATCTGACGTTGTTTATCCGACATTTTGTTTTAAATTGCTATTTTTCTGTTTCTATATTCTATATAGCTTCGTCCGCAGTTAAGCCTCTTACAGACGAGCAAGTTTTCTATGACCAGTTTTTATATGACAAGTTTTATTTGCTCGTCTGTATACGCAACTTTGGCATGCTAGCTTTTGAACAAGTGTACTTGTCATATAGAAAAATATGCGTTACATAATCAGATCCTGCCTACCATATGATTTTTGTTAGTTTAAATTCCACGCTTTTCTTTTCAAAACATTCCTCCATTAATTCATCTTGTTCAAAACTCATAATCACTACGGGTTCGTTGATCGTCAAAAATGTTCAAATCTAGTAATTTCGTATTTTGCATAATCATAGACTATCGAAAGGAATGGACTCAGTAATCTTCGAGTTAAGCCCTCCGAGTTAAGCCCTCCGAGTTAAGCCCTTTTCGAGTTAAGACCCGGCCACGCCCTAACCACACCCATGACACACCCATTTACGTCAAGGGCTTAACTCGAAGAAAGAAGTTAAGCCCCGGGGCTTAATTTGAAGTCTGTCAAGAAATTTGATGCCCGAGTTAAGCCCCGACATTTGAAGCATGTAAACGAGTGACGAAAATGAAAGTATGTCGGTGTCGCTTTATTTCATGAAAAGAAAGTGCATTTATTTCGATATGGCGGGGGAAATTTTAAGAAACAGCCCTATAAGTTAATACAAATTATGGCACAGGACCTACAGCATATGTTTTAAAGGGTCAAAACTAGCTGGCATTATCCCGCGCTCTGACACAATTTTCGACATAAGATAATTCTTGATACACGCACAGCGAAGGACGCATATTACTATATTAGGCACCATTAAACGAAAACATACATATATGAAACACAAAACTTTCGAAAACGAATTGCAATAATCTCCCAATATAAATGTTAGAATAGTTGTTTATTAAAGACTGGACCACCGATAACTATGCATGAATATATAAGACAGGGAGGGCGAAAGGCGACTCAAATTTGCGTGGCTTCAAATGTCGGGGCTTAACTCGAGCATTAAATTTCTTGACAGACTTCGAGCTAAGCCCTAGGGCTCAACTCGAAGTGCCCAAATTGTTTTTCATACTTCGAGTTAAGCCTTTGACGAAAATGATTAGGGCGTGGTCGGGGCATAACTCGAAAAGGACTTAACTTGAAAGGCTCAACTCGAAGATTACCGACCTCAACGCCAATGGCAATGCAAAAAGCTGTAATCCGCGTGAATCCGCGTGATATGGGGTAAAACCCTATCAAAACTAACCCTGTAGCTTAAGAGGAATACTGCATGTTTTGGCCTCAAACAATTTATATTTACGAAACGGAAACATAATTGTAGCTGTTTACTTTTCTGTCTGACAAGAAAACCCGTTCAATTCTGCTGCCGATTACAACAAGAGAAACGCTCATGTCGAAGTATCCATCCAAAACTAACCCCATAACTCAAGATTCAATACGTTAAATTCATGTTTTCGTTTTAGTAGTCTGATTCTCTGATAATGCATTTACGAAACTATCATTAAATGTGTATGTTTTTGATTTCATATTTGGCAAAAATAGCCGGCAGACTCGGCAATTAGTAATTACGCGTACAACAAATCAGCCATTGTTATTGTTGAAGCAAGCATCACAAAATTAACCCTGTAACTCGAAAGCAAATGTTTCTTCTTCTATATAAGAATTTTAAAGCCGATTGCCCAGTAACAAAGCTACGAAACGATTGTTCATTTATTGTTGTGCGGTTTTGCGTTTCCAAAAAAACTTACTCCGTATCACTACGGATATCAACGCACAAAACAATGGCGTTCCAGTCCATTCCTGTCGATTGTCTATGGTATAATACAACAACAACGACAACATAACAGCAACGACAACACAACACAACACAACCTTACAGCAATGTAGAAAGTTTGAGAATAACTGAAAGGTATACTGTATATACTTGTATCTTGTATGATTAAATATTTGTATTTCTCATTTTGGAGTGGACAATAAATAGTTGATGCCTTTCACGTCTGTGACTACGGTTTCTATTTTAAATTCAATTTGTGCATGGCCCTTCGAAGTTTATAACCTGTATAGGCCGTAAAGGATAAAATAAAAACATAATATTGAAATCGTAAATAGAGATTGTTAGCAGGAATTGCGCATGTCTACAAAAGCCGTTTTAGCTATTTTAATATTTAAAATCTACAAAATAATAGATTAATCTGAGTTAATTACCGAAATATATTTAAAAGAGTTATAATTAAATTATGCGCGAAAAATAGACTTACGCCGCAGTTCTTTTATTAACAAAATTACAATTTTTAATGACTTGAATACGTTACAGCCTTGATCTGACGTTGTTTATCCGACATTTTGTTTTAAATTGCTATTTTTCTGTTTCTATATTCTATATAGCTTCGTCCGCAGTTAAGCCTCTTACAGACGAGCAAGTTTTCTATGACCAGTTTTTATATGACAAGTTTTATTTGCTCGTCTGTATACGCAACTTTGGCATGCTAGCTTTTGAACAAGTGTACTTGTCATATAGAAAAATATGCGTTACATAATCAGATCCTGCCTACCATATGATTTTTGTTAGTTTAAATTCCACGCTTTTCTTTTCAAAACATTCCTCCATTAATTCATCTTGTTCAAAAACTCATAATCACTACGGGTTCGTTGATCGTCAAAAATGTTCAAATCTAGTAATTTCGTATTTTGCATAATCATAGACTATCGAAAGGAATGGACTCGGTAATCTTCGAGTTAAGCCCTCCGAGTTAAGCCCTCCGAGTTAAGCCCTTTTCGAGTTAAGACCCGGCCACGCCCTAACACACCCATGACACACCCATTTACGTCAAGGGCTTAACTCGAAGAAAGAAGTTAAGCCCGGGGCTTAATTTGAAGTCTGTCAAGAAATTTGATGCCCGAGTTAAGCCCCGACATTTGAAGCATGTAAACGAGTGACGAAAATGAAAGTATGTCGGTGTCGCTTTATTTCATGAAAAGAAAGTGCATTTATTTCGATATGGCGGGGGAAATTTTAAGAAACAGCCCTATAAGTTAATACAAATTATGGCACAGGACCTACAGCATATGTTTTAAAGGGTCAAAACTAGCTGGCATTATCCCGCGCTCTGACACAATTTTCGACATAAGATAATTCTTGATACACGCACAGCGAAGGACGCATATTACTATATTAGGCACCATTAAACGAAAACATACATATATGAAACACAAAACTTTCGAAAACGAATTGCAATAATCTCCCAATATAAATGTTAGAATAGTTGTTTATTAAAGACTGGACCACTGATAACTATGCATGAATATATAAGACAGGGATGGCGAAAGGCGACTCACATTTGCGTGGCTTCAAATGTCGGGGCTTAACTCGAGCATTAAATTCCTTGACAGACTTCGAGCTAAGCCCTAGGGCTCAACTCGAAGTGCCCAAATTGTTTTTCATACTTCGAGTTAAGCCTTTGACGAAAATGATTAGGGCGTGGTCGGGGCATAACTCGAAAAGGACTTAACTTGAAAGGCTCAACTCGAAGATTACCGACCTCAACGCCAATGGCAATGCAAAAAGCTGTAATCCGCGTGAATCCGCGTGATATGGGGTAAAACCCTATCAAAACTAACCCTGTAACTTAAGAGGAATACTGCATGTTTTGGCCTCAAACAATTTATATTTACGAAACGGAAACATAATTGTAGCTGTTTACTTTTCTGTCTGACAAGAAAACCCGTTCAATTCTGCTGCCGATTACAACAAGAGAAACGCTCATGTCGAAGTATCCATCCAAAACTAACCCCATAACTCAAGATTCAATACGTTAAATTCATGTTTTCGTTTTAGTAGTCTGATTCTCTGATAATGCATTTACGAAACTATCATTAAATGTGTATGTTTTTGATTTCATATTTGGCAAAAATAGCCGGCAGACTCGGCAATTAGTAATTACGCGTACAACAAATCAGCCATTGTTATTGTTGAAGCAAGCATCACAAAATTAACCCTGTAACTCGAAAGCAAATGTTTCTTCTTCTATTGCCGATTGCCCAGTAACAAAGCTACGAAACGATTGTTAATTTATTGTTGTGCGGTTTTGCGTTTCCAAAAAAACTTACTCCGTATCACGGATATCAACGCACAAAACAATGGCGTTCCAGTCCATTCCTGTCGATTGTCTATGGCATAATACAACAACAACGACAACATAACAGCAACGACAACACAACACAACCTTACAGCAATGTAGAAAGTTTGAGAGTAACTGAAAGGTATTCTGTATATACTTGTATCTTGTATGATTAAATATTTGTATTTCTCATTTTGGAGTGGACAATAGTTGATGCCTTTCACGTCTGTGACTACGGTTTCTATTTTAAATTCAATTTGTGCATGGCCCTTCGAAGTTTATAACCTGTATAGGCCGTAAAGGATAAAATAAAAACATAATATTGAAATCGTAAATAGAGATTGTTAGCAGGAATTGCGCATGTCTACAAAAGCCGTTTTAGCTATTTTAATATTTAAAATCACCAAAATAATAGATTAATCTGAGTTAATTACCGAAATATATTTAAAAGAGTTATAATTAAATTATGCGGGGAAAAATAGACTTACGCTGCAGTACTTTTATTAACAAAATTACAAATTTTAATGACTTGAATACGTTACAGCCTTGCTCTAGGCAATTTTTTCAAAACCTAAATCTTTTGGCGTGCATTATTGTCTGGTTTATAAATGCGGCTATCTGACGTTGTTTATCCGACATTTTGTTTTAAATTGCTATTTTTCTGTTTCTATATTCTATGTAGCTTCGTCCGCAGTTAAACCTCTTACAGACGAGCAAGTTTTCTATGACAAGTTTTTATATGACAAGTTTTATTTGCTCGTCTGTATACGCAATCTTTGGCAATTTTTCTATGACAGTACACTTGTTCAAAAGCTAGCATGCTATAGCTTTTGAACAAGTGTACTGTCATAGAAAACATTGCCAAAGTACAAATTTTAACTCGTCTATATATGGGTCAACAAGGAAAACTTGTCAAAGTAATTTGAGCAATTTGAGGTGCGGTTGGTCAGCGATTTATGGTTGTATTAGCTATCATTGCGATCAGAAAACCACAAACTTGTCATAGAAAATTTGTTGTACGTACACACGTGCAATTGGCGAACAAAACTTGTCATATAAAAATTGTCATAGAAAACTTGCTCGTCTGTAAGAGGCTTAAACTATTAAAGACCATGTAAAGTCCATTCTGCGCATGTGCTATGGCGGGTCCCGCGATGTAAACAATGCCCAAATTTCGCGTTGTTTCGATTAAAATTCGACATCTTCTAAATCAGAAACTCGAATCTGTATTTATTTAAAGCATAGCGAACCTTTAGTGAACCAGAACACATCATAATTTTCTAAATATAGCGTGTTTAAAATGTAAACAAACGGACGTTGTTGGTTTGTTTACATCGGGACTTTACATCACCTCAGTTTAAGAAACTAGAGGGCACTCAGTGACTGTTTGTTAGAGCGCTTCACCGGAATCGCAGGGCCGCAGGTTCAATTCCTGCCAGAGGGCCTAAGTTGCATTTTTCGCAACTGCTCATGGCTTAACAGTGGCGGCGCCAGGCTTGTAGAAGTGGAGAGGACTTTCCGAGAGCCGAAGGCTCGAGGGACCGCTGGGGGCGTCAGGGGGCATGGTCCCCCGGGAAAATTTTGAAATCTAGAGTCGCTGAAATGCGATTTCCAATATTTTAGGAGTAATATTATACAGACTGATTCGGAAGATTATAAAGTACACTGAAACACACGATTTTTCACGAGTATTTGTATGTATAAGGTCTGGAAATATACAATGATGGATAGACTGTCAAGATCACAAGACGATATCTGCGACTCTGTGTCTCTCTTCGTACCCCCTATTCAGTTTATCTATATGCTGGACTGTTAGACGTACCCTCCCCCCCACTTTTCTGATTGGATTTGGACGAATTAGAAAAGTTACTCCGGAGAGAACTGGGGGGGACGTGCATGTCCTCCCCGTGGCTCCGCCTCTGCCTGGCTAGGTCTGAAAATGTATATACATTTCCGTTCGAGTATTCCATCTACTGACACATTCTACTATTAATCTTATCGAACGAGATGCCGAGAAAAATCTTTATATTTACCCATACCTAATACTGACATCACTCCCATCTTATATACCGAATTTGTAGCTGAGTTGGTTAGAGCGCTGCACCGGAGTCGCAGGGCCGCAGATTCAATTCCTGCCAGAGGGCCTAAGTTGCATTTTTCGCAACTGCTCCTGGCTAGGTCTAAAGTGTTGTATATAAATTTCCGTTCGAATATTCCATCTACTAACACCTACTACTCAGAGACTGCATATACCTCTGCCAGCATATGAAGCCCCTGTTTATATGAATCGTATATATGAGAGGAGGGCCAGCCTTCTTATAGGCGAGATCTCGCTATTGACTACCCGAGATCTCGCCTAGTAAGGCTGGAAATTTCCCATATAAACGTAACAGGGTGGACTGGCCCTCTTTGTAACGCTAAGTATAAAACTTGTCGTATCTGTGTTAAACTCCGCTTTTTGAAGTCATTTTCGATATAAATATTTAGCTCTATAGAACAATATTCAATTGTCTGCTGGTTTTTATTCGAAAATTTGCGCGGCAAAATATTATTTTGGACTTCGTAAGAAAATAAATGAGTTGTAGGGAAATCAATTAATGTTGTAAACACGAGGTGAAAACCAGCCTTGCTGGTAGGGCTAGCCCCTCATGTAGGACTCGTGTAAACAGGGGCTGAGTCAAGCTTTGACCCCTTGCCTTGTTTACGTTTTTCTGGCAGGCAAAAGTTTCATTGTAAAGCTCCCAAGAGAGCTTCGCTATTGTGATATGCATTGTTGCATCACAATGGAGAACAGCCAGCAGAATTGTAAGCAAGACAAGGGGTCTATTCATGATCATGCATAAATTATACATTCACTAATTACACATTCACTTATGTTCAGCCAGGTTTCGCAAGACAACTTTTGTAAATTTCTCATCACGAATTTTCATTCAAACTGAACCTAAATTTAATCAATTTATCCTTAGCTTATGGACTAATGCTCTACAATTTTCGTACTAAATATCGTTATCGTGGCAATCGTGCCGTCACAGATAAACCGCACACAGATCCGGGCTTAAGTGGTGTTTTGCACAATGTGTGTTTTATAGAATTTCTAGAGTAATAAAATATAAAGGTAAAGGTCTTCTATAAGTGCATGAGTCTGCATTCGTGACCACATCATCAGCAATCTGTGAACGTCATGCCTATAGATTTTAGGCCAAATTGTGGGCGAAATGCGGACGGAGTGGGGTTAAGGTGTGTCTGAAATTGTCGGAGTTTTAACCTACACATTATTGACGTTTTCCAGAATAAACATTTCAAAGCACATCAATATCCCTCCCCATTATAGACATATCATCAGTGCTTTCCCAGGAAATTTGTATCATGGACAAGTATAACTAGAATTTTCTTCTTGGTTTTCTCATCTGGACAAATACATGCCCCCTCCCATCCTCTCTCATAGACATCCCTAAAATCTGGTATTAAGTAAGACAACAAACCAGTCACACCATTGTCATAACATACACCATTGTCATCCTTAAATTTTCCGATGGCAATCATCCACCCAATAGATCCTTTTAAAGGTCGCGAGTTGTGTATGTATGTATGTATGTATGTATGTATGTATGTAAATGATCCTCTAAATGATCCTCTAAATTATCATTTATGATCCTCTAAATGCAGTTTATGTCTATGGGAGAAGTACTTTATTATTTGCGAACCTTCTCTGGCCACTCTGAACAAACACAACGAACTAGTGTCATCTTGCAGACACGCTAGTAAATTCTTATTTAGGAACTTTGTAACATGATTTTTAACGCAGCTCTTTAAACTAATCTTATATATCTTACACTAATTAAACCTTCCGGGACATGTTTTTTGTACATTGTTTGACAACCACTTGAAACTTCAAGTGGATATTATGTATATAGTATAAAGTATAACCTTACATGCCAACGGTCAAAATTTCAAATTAACCAATAATAGCCAAGAACGATAGTATAGATCGATATATATAATCCTACGTGTATATACAACTTAGTCATTAGTCATTTTGTCTGAAGAGTACCACACATACGTGTGTAGCACGAAACTAACTAGTAATAAAATGTCTATTCAAAACTGTTGAATCTCTGAATTTTAACTATATATATATATATATATATATTGATATTTTTGTAAGTGTTTGTTTCACTTTACTAGGATCTATAGAAAAGCCCCCACGCAATAATCCTTTGGTTAGGTGGAATGAGGACGATCTAATGGAATGAATACCGTTTTCCCCTAGTATTTTGTAGTAGACTAAAAGAGTGCACTAACCGAAGTGTGCTAATATAGTATGGTATTTAGTGTTTGTTTCACATAACATACGTACCTCAAATAACATGGATATAATTTCCTTCCCTCGCCAGCTATCTTAAATGAATAAGACTAAGACAGCCCTTCAGGACACTGGATGGCGGCTTAAAAGGAGGAAGGAATATTTGATGACTTGTATATTATCTACATTGAATATGATATGATAACATTTTACTCAACATCATCAGTTCAGAATGTTCTAATTTTATTTTTACGCGCAAGAAACAAACACTCAACCATACTATATTCATACACTTTGCACACTTATTAGTTGAAGTCTCTCTCAACTATACTATACTAAACGAAAACGGTATTCATTCCATTAGATCGTCCTCATTCCACCTAACCAAAGGATTATTGCGTGGGTCTTTTCTATAGATCCTAGTAAAGTGAAACAAACACTTACAAAAATATCAATATATAAAGCACGCTTCGGCTAGTGCACTCTTTGTAGACGCCATGAATAAATCATGTAAAAATTGAGCAGGTCATATCTCAAATTACATCTTGCGTGGGTATAAAATTGTTCTAGAACATTCTGAACAATGATGTTTGAGTAAAAATGTTATCATATTCAAACTCATGTAGATAAATAAATGTCATCAAATATTCCTTCCTCCTTTTAAGCCGCCATCCAGTGTCCCAAGGGCTGGAGTCTTATTCATTTAAGATAGCTGGCGAGGGGAAGGAAATTATATCCATGTTATTTGAGGTACGTATGTTATGTGAAACAAACACTAAATACCATACTATATTAGCACACTTCGGTTAGTGCACTCTTTTAGTCTACTACAAAATACTAGGGGAAAACGGTATTCATTCCATTAGATCGTCCTCATTCCACCTAACCAAAGGATTATTGCGTGGGGGCTTTTCTATAGATCCTAGTAAAGTGAAACAAACACTTACAAAAATATCAATATATAAAGCACGCTTCGGCTAGTGCACTCTTTGTAGACGCCATGAATAAATCATGTAAAAATTGAGCAGGTCATATCTCAAATTACATCTTGCGTGGGTATAAAATTGTTCTAGAACATTCTGAACAATGATGTTTGAGTAAAAATGTTATCATATTCAAACTCATGTAGATAAATAAATGTCATCAAATATTCCTTCCTCCTTTTAAGCCGCCATCCAGTGTCCCAAGGGCTGGAGTCTTATTCATTTAAGATAGCTGGCGAGGGGAAGGAAATTATATCCATGTTATTTGAGGTACGTATGTTATGTGAAACAAACACTAAATACCATACTATATATATATATATATATGACGGTATTTAGTGTTTGTTTCACGAAATTAATAATATCCAGATTATACACATGATTAACTTATTGCAATATTATTAGCCTTCCACTCACCAGCTATCTTAGAATTACTAAGACTCCAGCCCTTGTGACACTGGACGGCGGTTTAAAAGGCGGAAGGCTCAAAACAATTCATTTTTAAATGAATGTTTCGGTTTCGATACGGATGTACGTAGTATCAAAATACAGACGACGATGTTTCGACAACTTCAACTCATGGGTCTGAAATTTCGATGACGACTGATAATGAGTCAGAAACTGAAGAAGCAGAAGAAATGGATCCTTGGATACCATTGATAGAAGAAGCAAAGCAAATAAGTGATACAGCTTTTGAGGAAATGAAAGAGAGCCTTATAAACAGCGGTCTTGATGAGCAATCTGCTAGAGATCAAGCATACTCCAATATTCTGCCTGAACTCCAAAAGGAACTTGAAAATATTTATATGCAACGTCTCCTGTGGATGAAACAACTAAAGAAAGATCCCGTACATAAGAAAATAATGCAGACAAAGGAAACACTTGTCGAAAACGATGACTTTGATCCAGAAGAAGCTTTGGAAGCAGCTGTTGATAAGAGAAAGTTTCTTATAAGAAGGCTTTTAAAGGATTACGATTTTGATGAGGAAGATGACGCAGAAAGCGATGATTAAACTCAGTCAAACGGTTTAATGCGGTTGGAGCTTTTGTTAAAGAAACTATGGCTAACGAGCAATAAAGCAAGACAATATGTTTAAGAATTATATGCATTTGTGTGAATAATTGTTATACTTAAGAAATAAATTTGTTACAAACGTTAATCTGTGCGTTAATATATGCATCCAGCCAAGCAAAGCGAGCAACATGAAAGCAGCGTAAGCAGTACGTCAAGCTATATTTATCGAACCGATTTATACATATTGCTTAATGACGATAAACCTCATGCACAGCGGTTCCCCCAAACGTAGTGTAAAGTGAGCTGAAGCAAAATCGCGATCTTAATCAGTGCATAACCATTGCGTGCGACCTTTCTGTGCGACACTACACGGGGGCGGAAGGAAATTTAATGAGGACGTACATGAGTGCGCTGACATGAGTGCCATTACGTGGCAACATATCACGTTTGAGGCAAAGGAAGACTAGATTGTGATACTTAATTGAAATCTACTCTAAACTGGAGCATTTGGAAGACATATCTTTGTCTTTAACTCTTGCTACACAATTTTCGCTCCACAAACGCCACAATTCAACAGGATTTGCCAAGTCGGATTATCTTTTCTGAAATTGCAAGTTCATTCAAGATTATTCAACCTGCACAAGATTATAGTGGACCAGCCAACTACAAAGGATAATGTTTCGGAAGAGGTGGATCATTCTATCTGCTGCCGTGTGGACAGGCACCGTTTGCCTCTTACTGCAATATTGGGGAACTTTATTGAAAAGCGAACAGGGTAAGATTTTAGATCTAGATATTCAAACTATATCTATAACTTCGAAGATAAGCGGAAATTTGAAGAACACAACTTCAAATCATAATTTTACGAAAAATGATCAACAGATTATGGATTTGAATTCTATGCCATTGATTACATCAAATTTAACAACACGGAAGATGAATAGTCTATCTAGCGCTGCTTCAAAGTTACACAGAAGTTTAAACTCAACCTCGAAGATTAGCATGAATATAAAGAACACTAACACTTCAAATCGACATTTCATCTACTTAATCCAAACTGAAAGCTGCCTTTCGAGTCATCTCATTCGCGCTGGTTTATTTGGTTATGAACGCAAGAACGATATTCTGGTTCTAAGTTGGAAACAACCATGCATATCACAATTTTCAAAGCGATTTAAACACATAAAGTATATTTACAAAGTTAATAATACTTGGAGTGAAGGCAGAAATTTCCTGTATCATTTTGCGAGGCAAATGCCCAAAGATTACTTGTATTATATTTTCATGGATGATGATTTAAATATCAATTTTACCACGGAGTCTTTCAAAGAGCGTTATCGAAATCTTGGAATCCGCTGGCCACTAGAAGCTTTTGAGGAATTCCTATTAAAACACGAGCCTGCAATAGGCGTGCCTCTGTACTGCAGATGTTTGAGGTTCAATAAGATCACTGGAAAACAGAAAACTCTCTGCTGTGATCCAATGAAGAAATTAAATCCGTTACCTGAATTTTTACCAGTTACGATTCATTTTGACGCGGCTTTTAATGCTTTTCATAAAACGCGCTGGATCTAATGCTTCCCTATAGGTTAGATTACGAAAAACAAAGTTGGTGGCAAAGTCAAAAATTTGTAATACTAGCCGCTGATCTAATGTTTCGCGGGCAGGTGTTAAGGTTTTCGCCTGTTACGGTGCTAAATACAGTTCACAGGAAATACCCTAGAGCAAACTGGGACAATTGGAGTCATATTTATGATATTTTAAAAGCTGAGATGCCTGAGAAATATAGAGAACAAGTTAAGTGGACGCCTGATTATAACTCTATTGATGTCATGCCCATTGTAAAAAATAGTACAGTGATTACGCCGATGTGGACTATGGAAATACCCTCAGAAAAGATAACCGTTGAGGCTTTCAAGCATTTTCGCACTTAATTCGTCTAAAGCCTCGTTCACACTAGTAATTTTGTCGATTAAACTCAGTCAAACGGTTTAATGCGGTTGGAGCTTTTGTTAAAGAAACTATGGCTAACGAGCAATAAAGCAAGACAATATGTTTAAGAATTATATGCATTTGTGTGAATAATTGTTATACTTAAGAAATAAATTTGTTACAAACGTTAATCTGTGCGTTAAAGTGCTTATAAACCCAAAATGGGTTTTTATTGATTCGGATAAGGCATGAAAAGTTAGTTAGTAAGTTCTAGATTAGTTTTTGGCTTAGACTTTTAGTTTCGGAGATATAAAGGCTCAAACAGGCAAATTTTGGCATTTTCTGAAAAAAAGTAGCGCGACCAAAATATCACCAAGGGGCCTGGATCCCAGGAACCCAACTTTGATAAACAACTAAGAAATATATGGCGAACCGATTTATACATATTGCTTAATGACGATAAACCTCATGCACAGCGGTTGCCCCAAACGTAGTGTAAAGTGAGCTGAAGCAAAATCACTCGCGTGCGATCTTAATCAGTGCATAACCATTGCGTGCGATCTTTCTGTGCGACACTACACGGGGGCGGAAGGAAATTTAATGAGGACGTACATGAGTGCGCTTTAAGTCAATTTAGCGAGGACGTACAAGGCCTAGGTACACGCATTTAGGCTAACACTTGTCATGGAGAAAAGACAGAAAGAAGCCGAACGATCAAAAAAGAATACAAGAAGTTCTATGAATACGCTCTTGAGAATGACATGACAAGATTTATCCATGGTGGATTTAGAGATGGACGAGAAACGTTGACCTGAACGGTTTGGAATGGTAGAAAAGAAAAAAACCAAAACCCCGGCTCTTTTAAGAGCCATCACTATTACTAAAAGAATATAGAACGAAACTTCGTTGTCAGGGGCGTAGCGATAGGGGGGCTGGGGGGGTGCTAGACCCCCCCAATGATACCTCCGTCGGCAAAATTGGATTCTTGTCAAATTTAAGGTTTAGAATATTAATATGTTATTTCGGAAAAATTGAAAAACGTCGGGAAAATTTTAAGAAAAAGGAAATAAAATGTCGGGAAATGAAAAGGATGATAAAATGCCGGGAAAATGGAAATTAAAAGACGATAGAATGTTGGGAAATGAAAAGGACGATAAAATTGAAAGGTGATAAAATGTCGGGGGAAAGGAAAGGGCGACCTAAAATCCTAAATTGTAAACTGTTTAGTCACATCTGTCCATTTTGTGTTCTTCAGAACGATCTTATATTATATAATAAAATTACCTTGATTTATTATGAAACGATATTTATGAACAAATCATTGACCACGCCCTTTGCCACGCCCATTCTGTCGGCAAAATTGTGGCTTGGACCCCCCCCAAACACAAAGCCTTCGCTACGCCCCTGTTCGTTGTTCATTTACATTTTGTACACACGCTCCCATAGTATTTACATCGCTAAGACACACACATAAAATAACACGCAGCTTAGTGTTTAAACAACCTAATTCACACAAAAACTAATACACAAATTTATGTTTTAAACAAAATTAATTTCTCGCCTTAAAGCAAAAGCTTGAACTCCGCCAAAATATTCGAGCAAACTCGAGCAAAATATTATTGCCAAAGTTATTATTGCGTTGGTTGACTGCATGCATAAATTAACACATGATTAACACAAATAAAGGCACGCAAAGTACGAACTCTTGCACGCACGCTAAGTACGAACTCTTGCACGCACACTAAGTACGAACTCTCGCACGCACACTAAGTACGAACTCTTGCACGCACACCCCTGTTGACGTCATATGGCTGGAAATAAATGTGACGTCATACATACATTCGCTTGAATAACTTCCGCCGCTATATGGGGGGGTAACCTACTGATTTATAACTGGTTATATTTCGAAAGTGACATGTACCCGAGCTGCGAGATAAAGGATTTCTAAAATACTACCTGTTCTATTTCCTAAATTAATTATATCAGACATATATATTGTCATGTTTACTTTCATGTATTGAAGGTGGCTATTATTCATGGCGGTGACAAAAGCAAAAATAAAGTTCCATTACATGACAACATATCACGTTTGAGGCAAAGGAAGACTAGATTGTGATACTTGAAATCTACTCTAAACTGGAGCATTTGGAAGACATATCTTTGTCTTTAACTCTTGCTACACAATTTTCGCTCCACAAACGCCACAATTCAACAGGATTTGCCAACTACAATATTGTAATAAACTACACGGGATTATAATTAACAAAAGTCGGATTATCTTTTCTCAAATTGCAAGTTCATTCAAGATTATTCAACCTGCACAAGATTATAGTGGACCAGCCAACTACAAAGGATAATGTTTCGGAAGAGGTGGATCATTCTATCTGCTGCCGTGTGGACAGGCACCGTTTGCCTCTTACTGCAATATTGGGGAACTTTATTGAAAAGCGAACAGGGTAAGATTTTAGATCTAGATATTCAAACTATATCTATAACTTCGAAGATAAGCGGAAATTTGAAGAACACAACTTCAAATCATAATTTTACGAAAAATGATCAACAGATTATGGATTTGAATTCTATGCCATTGATTACATCAAATTTAACAACACGGAAGATGAATAGTCTATCTAGCGCTGCTTCAAAGTTACACAGAAGTTTAAACTCAACCTCGAAGATTAGCATGAATATAAAGAACACTAAAACTTCAAATCGACATTTCATCTACTTAATCCAAACTGAAAGCTGCCTTTCGAGTCATCTCCTTCGCCCTGGTATATTTGGTTATGAACGCAAGAACGATATTCTGGTTCTAAGTTGGAAACAACCATGCATATCACAATTTTCAAAGCGATTTAAACACATAAAGTATATTTACAAAGTTAATAATACTTGGAGTGAAGGCAGAAATTTCCTGTATCATTTTTCGAGGCAAATGCCCAAAGATTACTTGTATTATATTTTCATGGATGGTGATTTAAATATCAATTTTACCACGGAGTCTTTCAAAGAGCGTTATCGAAATCTTGGAATCCGCTGGCCACTAGAAGCTTTTGAGGAATTCCTATTAAAACACGAGCCTGCAATAGGCATGCCTCTGTACTGCAAATGTTTGAGGTTCAATAAGATGACTGGAAAACCGGAAATTCTCTGCTGTGATCCAATGAAGGAATTAAATCCGTTACCTGAATTTTTACCAGTTACGATTCATTTTGACGCGGCTTTTAATGCTTTTCATAAAAACGCGCTGGATCTAATGCTTCCCTATAGGTTAGATTACGAAAACCAAAGTTGGTGGCAAAGTCAAAAATTTGTAATACTAGCCGCTGATCTAATGTTTCGCGGGCAGGTGTTAAGGTTTTCGCCTGTTACGGTGCTAAATACAGCTCACAGTAACTATCCTAGATCAGACTGGGACAATTGGAGACATATTTATGATATTTTAAAAGCTGAGATGCCTGAGAAATATAGAGAACAAGTTAAGTGGTCGCCTGATTATAACTCTATTGATGTCATGCCCATTGTAAAAAATAGTACAGTGATCACGCCGATGTGGACTATGGAAATACCCTCAAAAAAGATAACCGTTGAAGCTTTCAAGCATTTTCGCACTTAATTCGTCTAAAGCCTGGTTCACACTAGTAATTTTGTCGGCGATGTTTCTCATCCTGACGCATGCGAATGAGTGGACTCACGAACAAAAGTATGTGACCATTGTGGAATCGGTTTTACAAAGGCATGCGTAGATATGTCATTCGCTCGATCACATCGGTCAGGAAGATAAAGATCGCCGACAAAATTGCTAGTGTGAACCAGACTTAAGGGCAATATCCGGTACCACCTGAATCAACTTCCGGTCTCACGATCGAGTGAAAGAGGGACTTGGAACAAGTCTAGTCTCACGAAGTCATCACGCAATGTCGTTGACACTTAACTCGGCAATTAACTTCAAGTGGAAAATTACTTAGATTATTAAGCGCCTTTTTAAACAAATGCCGTATTTGACCAAAATTAAGAACATTTGCTTAGAATGGGGAATTTACATGTTAAAATAGAAGGTCATTATATCTTGACATTCAAACTATTGCTTTGTCAAGTTTGTTAACTCTTGTTCTCGTCTGACTGAGCCGTGAGAGTTGCGAAAACTCTCATGTATTATATATTCCCGCTTGCTGACTCTCATGCAACTCGTGTTTTCGTTTGTCCGAGCCTTGAGAGAGCGGAAACCCTCATCTAAACTCTCGCTTGCCGACTCTTATAGTCTTATCTGACTCATACTTTCGTTTGACTTGTTCATGAGAGTTGACGAAACTCTCATGCAAACTCTCACTTTGCGAACCCTCGTCGACTCTCATCCTTGTTTCATTCAGGCTTTAATAGAAAGACGCATTTCATAAATTGTGCTGCTCTATTTTCATATTCTAACTTCACATAGCTACTATAACTTCAATATTCTACACAATAACATAATACATATATGGCTATTATTATTTATTTTTATATATTACTTATATTATTTTAACAGTTAGTATATTTCCATATTCTTAGTCCATTATTCAAAATTGAAATCTAATGTCCGTCAAGTCCTAGAATTTCGGCATTTGTTGATCTTCATAGTTGTAAAAGTTTGGTGAGAGTTGTACTCCGTCCAGGACGTCTTGTCTGAATCTCAGAACGTCCAGGTCGTCTTGTCTGAATCTCAGAACGTCCAGGTCGTCTTGTCTGAATCTCAGAACGTCCAGGTCGTCTTGTCTGAATCTCAGAACGTCCAGGTCGTCTTGTCTCAATCTCAGAACGTCCAGGTCGTCTTGTCTCAATCTCAGAACGTCCAGGTCGTCTTGTCTGAATCTCAGAACGTCCAGGTCGCCTTGTCTGAATCTCAGAACGTCCAGGTCGTCTTGTCTGAATCTCAGAACGTCCAGGTCGTCTTGTCTGAATCTCAGAACGTCCAGGTCGCCTTGTTTGAATTTCAGAACGTCCAGGTCGTCTTGTTTGAATCTCAGAACGTCCAGATCGTCTTGTCTCAATCTCGGAACGTCCAGGTCGTCTTGTTTGAATCTCAGAACGTCCAGGTCGTCTTGTCTGAATCTCAGAACGTCCAGGTCGTCTTGTTTGAATCTCAGAACGTCCAGGTCGTCTTGTTTGAATTTCAGAATGTCCAGGTCGTCTTTTTTGAATCTCAGATCTTTCTGATTTTAAGACCCCAATATCCGACTTTTCAAGTCTCAAAGTCTGATCTTCTTGAGGTAGGACGATATCTGATTCCTCAGGTGATTCGGTGATATCATTTAGTTTCCCAGGTCGGCTTGATCCACCTTGTTGTAATATCTCATCAGATTCATTTTCTTCACTTGCTATCCATTTTGTATTTTCTTCATCCCAGTTATTAGAAAGATAATTTATAATATCGCTGAAGTTTTCTTCGACTGTTATACTTTCTTCAGCACGAGCAGAACCTTGCATGAAAGGAAAACATATTATAAAATAACATGTTTACTAAGCGAGCTGTGATTGGTACCCCTGCGGGATGAGACAATCATGCACGGAAAATTTTAGGCGCTTCGCGGGGTTTTTAAATGTCGGGAAATGCTGTTGTTTCTTTGTCGTTATTTTACAAAATAATTGCAAATGGTGTTCCGTGCAGGATTGTGTGATCCTAACACTTGGGATGTTGCTCGACTTTCTGAAAGCTAAAGATACTCGCCTATCGGCTCGTATTTTTACGCTTTCAGAAAGTCTCGCAACTTCACGCGTGTTAGGATCATGCAATCCTGCACGGAAAACCATTCGGTGGTAATCCTTTAATATTGTTTTAGGCATCTCGCTCGACAGAGCACACGCATGTTAGGAGTATTTTCGTAGCGAAATCTCTATACATGCATATCTAAGACCTACCTGCTGCGAGCGTATATATACTTGTGGGCAGGTGTTAAGGCGTTAAGGTGTTAAGGTTTCCGCCTGTTACGGTGCTAAATAGTCCGTCCAGATCGTCTTGTCTGAATCTAAGAACGTCCTCGGAATTTGGCTCGATAATATCTCGAATTACGTGTGGTGCTAGTGTAAGTAGTGTCTATTCGAAATACTGCGGGTCTTTTGGATCAATCTACTTGAAAAATACAATCAGAACTTCGACGTTTCGAGCGAAGGCCTTTCGTCTGTATTAGCTGCTTTTTCATGACAGCTCCCGATTGGGTTTTCAATAATGTATATATTTTTGGCTCGAAATTCCGGCCAAGAAAAGATATACAAACCGTTAAAAAATTCTAACAGGAAGAAAATATTCTTTTTGTTATATTTTTGTTAATGCATTAGGGAAATGCATGTACATACAACAGCAAATACTATGCTATAAAACAAAGCAACAACTCACCTGCAGCGATTAATACTAGGAGAAAACCTAAGGCATTCTTGAGATACATAATTCCTCTATCTACTTTTCACTAAGTTTACTTCAGAGAGCTCAACAACAAATGCGAATGCCACAGAGCAATACATTGCGTCTTTATATATGGCCAGGCAATAAATACATCCCACAGTGTGCAAGGAAATGCGCACAGGAAGCAGATAACTGAATTTATTGCCATGATCACTTTATCAAGTTAGTTCACTTTAAGTATACCTTCAAAAGACGCCAACCAAACAAATGACGCGACAAGGCTGATATGATAAATTAAGCACTGGAAATATACTTCATTTGATTAACTGTGATTTTATGTTTGTTTGTATACGTTACATAATCAGATCCTGCCTACCATATGATTTTTGTTAGTTTAGATTCCACGCTTTTCTTTTCAAAGCATTCCTCCATTAATTCATCTTGTTCAAAAACTCATAATCACTACGGGTTCGTTGATCGTCAAAAATGTTCAAATATAGTAATTTCGTATTTTGCATAATCATAGACTATCGAAAGGAATGGACTCGGTAATCTTCGAGTTAAGCCCTCCGAGTTAAGCCCTCCGAGTTAAGCCCTTTTCGAGTTAAGACCCGGCCACGCCCTAACCACACCCATGACACACCCATTTACGTCAAGGGCTTAACTCGAAGAAAGAAACGCAATTTGGACCCTTCGAGTTAAGCCCCGGGGCTTAATTTGAAGTCTGTCAAGAAATTTGATGCCCGAGTTAAGCCCCGACATTTGAAGCATGTAAACGAGTGACGAAAATGAAAGAATGTCGGTGTAGCTTTATTTCATGAAAAAGAAAGTGCATTTATTTTGATATTGCGGGGGAAATTTTAAGAAACAGCCCTATAAGTTAATACAAATTATCCAGAACATTTAATGCTGGGGCACAGGACCTAGGCTACAGCATATGTTTTAAAGGGTCAAAACCTGGCATTATCCCGCGCTCTGACACAAGTTTTCGACACAGGATAATTCTTGATACACGCACAGCGAAGGACGCATATTACTATATTAGGCACCATTAAACGAAAACATACATATATGAAACACAAAACTTTCGAAAACGAATTGCAATAATCTCCCAATATAAATGTTAGAATAGTTGTTTATTAAAGACTGGACCACTGATAACTATGCATGAATATATAAGACAGGGAGGGCGAAAGGCGACTCAAATTTGCGTGGCTTCAAATGTCGGGGCTTAACTCGAGCATTAAATTCCTTGACAGACTTCGAGCTAAGCCCTAGGGCTCAACTCGAAGTGCCCAAATTGTTTTTCATACTTCGAGTTAAGCCTTTGACGAAAATGATTAGGGCGTGGTCGGGGCATAACTCGAAAAGGACTTAACTTGAAAGGCTCAACTCGAAGATTACCGACCTCAACGCCAATGGCAATGCAAAAAGCTGTAATCCGCGTGAATCCGCGTGATATGGGGTAAAACCCTATCAAAACTAACCCTGTAGCTTAAGAGGAATACTGCATGTTTTGGCCTCAAACAATTTATATTTACGAAACGGAAACATAATTGTAGCTGTTTACTTTTCTGTCTGACAAGAAAACCCGTTCAATTCTGCTGCCGATTACAACAAGAGAAACGCTCATGTCGAAGTATCCATCCAAAACTAACCCCATAACTCAAGATTCAATACGTTAAATTCATGTTTTCGTTTTAGTAGTCTGATTCTCTGATAATGCATTTACGAAACTATCATTAAATGTGTATGTTTTGATTTTATATTTGGCAAAAATAGCCGGCAGACTCGGCAATTAGTAATTACGCGTACAACAAATCAGCCATTGTTATTGTTGAAGCAAGCATCACAAAATTAACCCTGTAACTCGAAAGCAAATGTTTCTTCTTCTATTGCCGATTGCCCAGTAACAAAGCTACGAAACGATTGTTAATTTATTGTTGTGCGGTTTTGCGTTTCCAAAAAAACTTACTCCGTATCACTACGGATATCAACGCACAAAACAATGGCGTTCCAGTCCATTCCTGTCGATTGTCTATGGTATAATACAACAACAACGACAACATAACAGCAACGACAACACAACACAACACAGCCTTACAGCAATGTAGAAAGTTTGAGAATAACTGAAAGGTATACTGTATATACTTGTATCTTGTATGATTAAATATTTGTATTTCTCATTTTGGAGTGGACAATAAATAGTTGATGCCTTTCACGTCTGTGACTACGGTTTCTATTTTAAATTCAATTTGTGCATGGCCCTTCGAAGTTTATAACCTGTATAGGCCGTAAAGGATAAAATAAAAACATAATATTGAAATCGTAAATAGAGATTGATAGCAGGAATTGCGCATGTCTACAAAAGCCGTTTTAGCTATTTTAATATTTAAAATCTACAAAATAATAGATTAATCTGAGTTAATTACCGAAATATATTTAAAAGAGTTATAATTAAATTATGCGGGGAAAAATAGACTTACGCTGCAGTACTTTTATTAACAAAATTACAATTTTTAATGACTTGAATACGTTACAGCCTTGCTCTAGGCGATTTTTCAAAAATCTTTTGGCGTGCATTATTGTCTGGTTTATAAATGCGGCTATCTGACGTTGTTTATCCGACATTTTGTTTTAAATTGCTATTTTTCTGTTTCTATATTCTATATAGCTTCGTCCGCAGTTAAGCCTCTTACAGACGAGCAAGTTTTCTATGACAAGTTTTTATATGACAAGTTTTATTTGCTCGTCTGTATACGCAACTTTGGCAATTTTTTCTATGACAAGTACACTTGTTCAAAAGCTAGCATGCTATAGCTTTTGAACAAGTGTACTTGTCATAGAAAAAATTGCCAAAGTACAAATTTTGCTCGTCTATATATGGGTCAACAAGGAAAACTTGTCAAAGTAATTTGAGCAATTTGAGGTGCGGTTGGTCAGCGATTTATGGTTGTATTAGCTATCATTGCGATCAGAAAACCACAAACTTGTCATAGAAAATTTGTTGTACGTACACACGTGCAATTGGCGAACAAAACTTGTCATATAAAAAATTGTCATAGAAAACTTGCTCGTCTGTAAGAGGCTTAAACTATTAAAGACCATGTAAAGTCCATTCTGCGCATGTGCTATGGCGGGTCCCGCGATGTAAACAATGCCCAAATTTCGCGTTGTTTCGATTAAAATTCGACATCTTCTAAATCAGAAACTCGAATCTGTATTTATTTAAAGCATAGCGAACCTTTAGTGAACCAGAACACATCATAATTTTCTAAATATAGCGTGTTTAAAATGTAAACAAACGGACGTTGTTGGTTTGTTTACATCGGGACTTTACATCACCTCAGTTTAAGAAACTAGAGGGCACTCAGTGACTGTTTGTTAGAGCGCTTCACCGGAATCGCAGGGCCGCAGGTTCAATTCCTGCCAGAGGGCCTAAGTTGCATTTTTCGCAACTGCTCATGGCTTAACAGTGGCGGCGCCAGGCTTGTAGAAGTGGAGAGGACTTTCCGAGAGCCGAAGGCTCGAGGGACCGCTGGGGGCGTCAGGGGGCATGGTCCCCCGGGAAAATTTTGAAATCTAGAGTCGCTGAAATGCGATTTCCAATATTTTAGGAGTAATATTATACAGACTGATTCGGAAGATTATAAAGTACACTGAAACACACGATTTTTCACGAGTATTTGTATGTATAAGGTCTGGAAATATACAATGATGGATAGACTGTCAAGATCACAAGACGATATCTGCGACTCTGTGTCTCTCTTCGTACCCCCTATTCAGTTTATCTATATGCTGGACTGTTAGACGTACCCTCCCCCCCACTTTTCTGATTGGATTTGGACGAATTAGAAAAGTTACTCCGGAGAGAACTGGGGGGGACGTGCATGTCCTCCCCGTGGCTCCGCCTCTGCCTGGCTAGGTCTGAAAATGTATATACATTTCCGTTCGAGTATTCCATCTACTGACACATTCTACTATTAATCTTATCGAACGAGATGCCGAGAAAAATCTTTATATTTACCCATACCTAATACTGACATCACTCCCATCTTATATACCGAATTTGTAGCTGAGTTGGTTAGAGCGCTGCACCGGAGTCGCAGGGCCGCAGATTCAATTCCTGCCAGAGGGCCTAAGTTGCATTTTTCGCAACTGCTCCTGGCTAGGTCTAAAGTGTTGTATATAAATTTCCGTTCGAATATTCCATCTACTAACACCTACTACTCAGAGACTGCATATACCTCTGCCAGCATATGAAGCCCCTGTTTATATGAATCGTATATATGAGAGGAGGGCCAGCCTTCTTATAGGCGAGATCTCGCTATTGACTACCCGAGATCTCGCCTAGTAAGGCTGGAAATTTCCCATATAAACGTAACAGGGTGGACTGGCCCTCTTTGTAACGCTAAGTATAAAACTTGTCGTATCTGTGTTAAACTCCGCTTTTTGAAGTCATTTTCGATATAAATATTTAGCTCTATAGAACAATATTCAATTGTCTGCTGGTTTTTATTCGAAAATTTGCGCGGCAAAATATTATTTTGGACTTCGTAAGAAAATAAATGAGTTGTAGGGAAATCAATTAATGTTGTAAACACGAAGTGAAAATCAGCCTTGCTGGGAGGGCTAGCCCCTCGTGTAGGACTCGTGTAAACAGGGGCTGAGTCAAGCTTTGACCCCTTGCCTTGTTTACGTTTTTCTGGCAGGCAAAAGTTTTGTAAAGCTCCCAAGAGAGCTTCGCTATTGTGATATGCATTGTTGCATCACAATGGAGAACAGCCAGCAGAATTGTAAGCAAGACAAGGGTCTATTCATGATCATGCATAAATTATACATTCACTAATTACACATTCACTTATGTTCAGCCAGGTTTCGCAAGACAACTTTTGTAAATTTCTCATCGAATTTTCATTCAAACTGAACCTAAATTTAATCAATTTATCCTTAGCTTATGGACTAATGCTCTACAATTTTCGTACTAAATATCGTTATCGTGCCGTCACAGACAAACCGCACACAGATCCGGGCTTAAGTGGTGTTTTGCACAATGTGTGTTTTATAGAATTTCTAGAGTAATAAAATATAAAGGTAAAGGTCTTCTACAGGGTGTATAAAAAAAAACGCAACATCGGAATTTCCCAAGAAATCCACTTTGTTCTTAAGAACAAAAGATTTTAGGCCCCTGGGAATTTAAAATAGCTTCTAATCGTATTCCAGGAGCATAACTGTCGAATTACTAATAGGTCGTATTACTATTTTAAATTCCCCAGGGGCCTAAAATCTTTTGTAACAAGAACAAAGTGAATGAAAACCAATTCATTTTTTGTTACCGTTTTCGATAACTGCATATATTGCATGATCGGCAATCTCAGCATGAACGTCATGCCTATAGATTTTAGGCCAAATTGTGGGCGAAATGCGGACGGAGTGGGATTAAGGTGTGTCTGAAATTGTCGGAGTTTTAACCTACACATTATTGACGTTTTCCAGAATAAACATTTCAAAGCACATCGATATCCTCCCCATTATAGACATAACATCAGTGGTGTTACTTAATGCGGAAATTTGTATCATGGACAAGTATAACTAGAATTTTCTTCTTGGTTTTCTCATCTGGACAAATATATGTCCCCCCCCCCCACCCTCTCTCATAGACATTATCCCTAAAATCTGGTAGTAAGTAAGACCAGGGGCGCCGGAGCCACGGGGGCAGCGGGGGCAGCTGCCCCCGCTGCCTTTATAGTACGGGGGCACGCGGGGGCAACCGGTTGCCCTTTTTCTTAACAATAAAGTGCATTGTAATGAATAAATTATTGTTACTGTGACCGGACTAGCCCTCATAGGTTTAATAAGGATTATGACCGTGCAGTTTAACTAGATTACGTTAATTGACTAGTTATCTTTTTGATAATTTATCTAGATTTTTCTGGTTTCCTCACGCCTAGTTTTCCGTGGTCGATTAGCGCAGTTAAGCCCCACAATAACGCACTTCCCTTAGCTAATTCCTGTGTGTTATTGTGATTTTAGCGCATTTCAGCTTCTTGTGGCTATATTGAATATGTATGAATATACGAACTGGAAATCTGGATGTATGATTTATATGTGTATAGTCTTAAAAATGTGTAGACTTTCATCCTTTTGTGTATTTTATATTGCGTTTTATAATATTCAGAATATATAAAATCTCCACTCAAAATGCAGGAAATGGCATTTCAGAGAGCGTAGATTTAAAAATTTTCCGGGGGAGGATACCCCCGGACCCCTACAAATTTCTCGCGCCTTTGGCGCTCGTGCCCTTTTCATGGGGCTGCCCCCGCCGCTTCAGCTACCTTCCGGCGCCCCTGAGTAAGACAACAAACCAGTCACACCATTGTCATAACTCACACCATTGTCATCCTTAAATTTTCGGATGGCAATCATCCACCCAATAGATCCTTTTAAAGGTCGCGAGTTGTGTATGTATGTATGTATGTATGTATGTATGTATGTAAATGATCCTCTAAATGATCCTCTAAATGATCATTTATGATCCTCTAAATGTAGTTTATGTCTATGGGAGAAGTACTTTATTATTTGCGAACCTTCTCTGGCCACTCTGAACAAACGCAACGAACTAGTGTCATCTTGCAGACACGCTAGTAAATTCTTATTTAGGAACTTTGTAACATGATTTTTAACGCAGCTCTTTAAACTAATCTTATATATCTTACACTAATTAAACCTTCCGGGACATGTTTTTTGTACATTGTTTGACAACCACTTGAAACTTCAAGTGGATATTATGTATATAGTATAAAGTATAACCTTACATGCCAACGGTCAAAATTTCAAATTAACCAATAATAGCCAAGAACGATAGTATAGATCGATATATATAATCCTACGTGTATATACAACTTAGTCATTAGTCATTTTGTCTGAAGAGTACCACACATACGTGTGTAGCACGAAACTAACTAGTAATAAAATGTCTATTCAAAACTGTTGAATCTCTGAATTTTAACTATATATATATATATATATATATATGACGGTATTTAGTGTTTGTTTCACGAAATTAATAATATCCAGATTATACACATGATTAACTTATTGCAATATTATTAGCCTTCCACTCACCAGCTATCTTAGAATTACTAAGACTCCAGCCCTTGTGACACTGGACGGCGGTTTAAAAGGCGGAAGGCTCAAAACAATTCATTTTTAAATGAATGTTTCGGTTTCGATACGGATGTACGTAGTATCAAAATACAGACGACGATGTTTCGACAACTTCAACTCATGGGTCTGAAATTTCGATGACGACTGATAATGAGTCAGAAACTGAAGAAGCAGAAGAAATGGATCCTTGGATACCATTGATAGAAGAAGCAAAGCAAATAAGTGATACAGCTTTTGAGGAAATGAAAGAGAGCCTTATAAACAGCGGTCTTGATGAGCAATCTGCTAGAGATCAAGCATACTCCAATATTCTGCCTGAACTCCAAAAGGAACTTGAAAATATTTATATGCAACGTCTCCTGTGGATGAAACAACTAAAGAAAGATCCCGTACATAAGAAAATAATGCAGAAAAAGGAAACACTTGTCGAAAACGATGACTTTGATCCAGAAGAAGCTTTGGAAGCAGCTGTTGATAAGAGAAAGTTTCTTATAAGAAGGCTTTTAAAGGATTACGATTTTGATGAGGAAGATGACGCAGAAAGCGATGATTAAACTCAGTCAAACGGTTTAATGCGGTTGGAGCTTTTGTTAAAGAAACTATGGCTAACGAGCAATAAAGCAAGACAATATGTTTAAGAATTATATGCATTTGTGTGAATAATTGTTATACTTAAGAAATAAATTTGTTACAAACGTTAATCTGTGCGTTAATATATGCATCCAGCCAAGCAAAGCGAGCAACATGAAAGCAGCGTAAGCAGTACGTCAAGCTATATTTATCGAACCGATTTATACATATTGCTTAATGACGATAAACCTCATGCACAGCGGTTCCCCCAAACGTAGTGTAAAGTGAGCTGAAGCAAAATCGCGATCTTAATCAGTGCATAACCATTGCGTGCGACCTTTCTGTGCGACACTACACGGGGGCGGAAGGAAATTTAATGAGGACGTACATGAGTGCGCTGACATGAGTGCCATTACGTGGCAACATATCACGTTTGAGGCAAAGGAAGACTAGATTGTGATACTTAATTGAAATCTACTCTAAACTGGAGCATTTGGAAGACATATCTTTGTCTTTAACTCTTGCTACACAATTTTCGCTCCACAAACGCCACAATTCAACAGGATTTGCCAAGTCGGATTATCTTTTCTGAAATTGCAAGTTCATTCAAGATTATTCAACCTGCACAAGATTATAGTGGACCAGCCAACTACAAAGGATAATGTTTCGGAAGAGGTGGATCATTCTATCTGCTGCCGTGTGGACAGGCACCGTTTGCCTCTTACTGCAATATTGGGGAACTTTATTGAAAAGCGAACAGGGTAAGATTTTAGATCTAGATATTCAAACTATATCTATAACTTCGAAGATAAGCGGAAATTTGAAGAACACAACTTCAAATCATAATTTTACGAAAAATGATCAACAGATTATGGATTTGAATTCTATGCCATTGATTACATCAAATTTAACAACACGGAAGATGAATAGTCTATCTAGCGCTGCTTCAAAGTTACACAGAAGTTTAAACTCAACCTCGAAGATTAGCATGAATATAAAGAACACTAAAACTTCAAATCGACATTTCATCTACTTAATCCAAACTGAAAGCTGCCTTTCGAGTCATCTCCTTCGCCCTGGTATATTTGGTTATGAACGCAAGAACGATATTCTGGTTCTAAGTTGGAAACAACCATGCATATCACAATTTTCAAAGCGATTTAAACACATAAAGTATATTTACAAAGTTAATAATACTTGGAGTGAAGGCAGAAATTTCCTGTATCATTTTGCGAGGCAAATGCCCAAAGATTACTTGTATTATATTTTCATGGATGATGATTTAAATATCAATTTTACCACGGAGTCTTTCAAAGAGCGTTATCGAAATCTTGGAATCCGCTGGCCACTAGAAGCTTTTGAGGAATTCCTATTAAAACACGAGCCTGCAATAGGCGTGCCTCTGTACTGCAGATGTTTGAGGTTCAATAAGATCACTGGAAAACAGAAAACTCTCTGCTGTGATCCAATGAAGAAATTAAATCCGTTACCTGAATTTTTACCAGTTACGATTCATTTTGACGCGGCTTTTAATGCTTTTCATAAAAACGCGCTGGATCTAATGCTTCCCTATAGGTTAGATTACGAAAAACAAAGTTGGTGGCAAAGTCAAAAATTTGTAATACTAGCCGCTGATCTAATGTTTCGCGGGCAGGTGTTAAGGTTTTCGCCTGTTACGGTGCTAAATACAGTTCACAGGAAATACCCTAGAGCAAACTGGGACAATTGGAGTCATATTTATGATATTTTAAAAGCTGAGATGCCTGAGAAATATAGAGAACAAGTTAAGTGGACGCCTGATTATAACTCTATTGATGTCATGCCCATTGTAAAAATAGTACAGTGATTACGCCGATGTGGACTATGGAAATACCCTCAGAAAAGATAACCGTTGAGGCTTTCAAGCATTTTCGCACTTAATTCGTCTAAAGCCTCGTTCACACTAGTAATTTTGTCGATTAAACTCAGTCAAACGGTTTAATGCGGTTGGAGCTTTTGTTAAAGAAACTATGGCTAACGAGCAATAAAGCAAGACAATATGTTTAAGAATTATATGCATTTGTGTGAATAATTGTTATACTTAAGAAATAAATTTGTTACAAACGTTAATCTGTGCGTTAAAGTGCTTATAAACCCAAAATGGGTTTTTATTGATTCGGATAAGGCATGAAAAGTTAGTTAGTAAGTTCTAGATTAGTTTTGGCTTAGACTTTTAGTTTCGGAGATATAAAGGCTCAAACAGGCAAATTTTGGCATTTTCTGAAAAAGTAGCGCGACCAAAATATCACCAAGGGGCCTGGATCCCAGGAACCCAACTTTGATAAACAACTAAGAAATATATGGCGAACCGATTTATACATATTGCTTAATGACGATAAACCTCATGCACAGCGGTTGCCCCAAACGTAGTGTAAAGTGAGCTGAAGCAAAATCACTCGCGTGCGATCTTAATCAGTGCATAACCATTGCGTGCGATCTTTCTGTGCGACACTACACGGGGGCGGAAGGAAATTTAATGAGGACGTACATGAGTGCGCTTTAAGTCAATTTAGCGAGGACGTACAAGGCCTAGGTACACGCATTTAGGCTAACACTTGTCATGGAGAAAAGACAGAAAGAAGCCGAACGATCAAAAAGAATACAAGAAGTTCTATGAATACGCTCTTGAGAATGACATGACAAGATTTATCCATGGTGGATTTAGAGATGGACGAGAAACGTTGACCTGAACGGTTTGGAATGGTAGAAAAGAAAAAAACCAAAACCCCGGCTCTTTTAAGAGCCATCACTATTACTAAAAGAATATAGAACGAAACTTCGTTGTCAGGGGCGTAGCGATAGGGGGGCTGGGGGGGTGCTAGACCCCCCCAATGATACCTCCGTCGGCAAAATTGGATTCTTGTCAAATTTAAGGTTTAGAATATTAATATGTTATTTCGGAAAAATTGAAAAACGTCGGGAAAATTTTAAGAAAAAGGAAATAAAATGTCGGGAAATGAAAAGGATGATAAAATGCCGGGAAAATGGAAATTAAAAGACGATAGAATGTTGGGAAATGAAAAGGACGATAAAATTGAAAGGTGATAAAATGTCGGGGGAAAGGAAAGGGCGACCTAAAATCCTAAATTGTAAACTGTTTAGTCACATCTGTCCATTTTCTGTTCTTCAGAACGATCTTATATTATATAATAAAATTACCTTGATTTATTATGAAACGATATTTATGAACAAATCATTGACCACGCCCTTTGCCACGCCCATTCTGTCGGCAAAATTGTGGCTTGGACCCATCCTCGTACCCAGGCTTTTCCCTCTGTGGAGATAAAACCCTGGATGGAGCTGGTCACGTGTCTCTTTAAATTTTTATTGCCTAAGGGGGTGAGGAGAAGTATCATATTACATGCTTCCACTTGAAAATTATACACTTTAATTGCAAGGAGTGGGATATTATTATGTATAATATATCTCGAGAATCATATATAGTTTAAAACACTTGCAAAATTTGTTTTTTGTTTGCTTTTAAGTTTTAAAAACGTAGTAAACAGTTTTATCAACAGACAAGTCAAGTAACCAACCAAAATTGTATGCTTTTGAGGTGTTGTTCACTTGTTCAATGTTCTCTCAAGCACGGTTTCATATCAGACGCCTCTGGATCTAGTCTATATTATTAAATCAATCGTCACTACAAATATAGAAACCTATATTTATAATATTTTTGTAATATGCCAAGCTATAAACATGCGGAGAGCCGGAGATTGATGTCCACTCTAAAATCTGTTGAAGCATTTTACAGTTTAGAAGGTAGTAAGATACAAAAATTCTCAGGGAAATGTGGTAAATTATGATTTGTGTTATTCGAGAACTTCCTTCTTGTTGCCGATTCTATAAACATAAAACATGTACAAGTCTGAAGCCTGAGTGAAGGCAAAAGCCTCGTCCGCAGCTGGGGGAAAATACAAATTACGATATAGTATTGTATTGTAAATATAGGCTATATGCAAAGAAATGATAGCGCATCAGGTTTACAAAATATTTTTCATACATAATTCGAGACATAATTCATAAAAACTGATGCGTACCCTTTCCACAGATATATAATATATATATATGTAAAATTTAGTCCTTCAGAGTTAATTTAGTCCCATTGAATCAGCTGTAGAGTGTATAGTACAGCAAAATAAAAACATCGTTGTACACTAAATTTTGTCTATACTATAGGACAAAGACTTTAAAATAAGTCGGCTTATTGGACACTGATGTCTCGCAGTCACAGACCATATGCACAGACACAATACATAGTGATATGGATACTTTCAGCAAATACTAAATAACTGTATTCTAAATCCCTTTTGTATATTATATTAGATCAAGCTAGAAAGACGAAGAAAACTATTTAGGATTTAAAGTGTGGACGTGTATACTAACACATATGAAGTATAATTACATATGTTTTATCGTAAATATTCAAGTTGTACCGCACGCACGGAAGAGTCGTTGAATTTGCCTTTATCGGATAATTTTACCGTACGTTTGGTAACATAAAGTTATACTTCGACATACTTCTTGATCGTCGCGTTTAGCGATGCCAAGGCGGGATATTTTACAATCTTGAACGAGATTTAACCTCTGGATAGCATTGTTTACACACAGTAGGATCTCGATATTTTATAGCAATTCCATATGTCAGCATTAAAAAAATCCATTTTGTTTGCAGTTTGAATACCAGACAGGATAAGGTTCAACACTGTTAACACTTAACAATCATATCAGTCAGTGATATTTATTGATTGTGTTTTATATTAAAATACCGTGCGACGCGTGCTTTCCTTGGCTTGACAAGCGTTGTGTATTGAAATCTGATCCAACTTATCGCTTGAAATGTAACTCAACACTCCAGGATACAGTAGGTAGTGACATGATGATGAATGCGACTATTTTATAACAACAGTTTTGTCACAATTTCTTGTTGCAAATTTTCAATTCATCGCCCCAAAATACTTTTTTCCAAACGCAACAATATCACAGAAGACAACACGCTCCTGTACCACCCCTCCCTAAGTGTATTCTCAATTTATCACGCGAAATCCGCGTGACACGTGACCAGCTCCATCCAGGGTATTATCTCCCCAAGAGATAAGAGCCTGGGAACGAGGTTGGCTTGGACCCCCCCCCAAACACAAAGCCTTCGCTACGCCCCTGTTCGTTGTTCATTTACATTTTGTACACACGCTCCCATAGTATTTACATCGCTAAGACACACACATAAAATAACACGCAGCTTAGTGTTTATTAAACAACCTAATTCACACAAAAACTAATACACAAATTTATGTTTTAAACAAAATTAATTTCTCGCCTTAAAGCAAAAGCTTGAACTCCGCCAAAATATTCGAGCAAACTCGAGCAAAATATTATTGCCAAAGTTATTATTGCGTTGGTTGACTGCATGCATAAATTAACACATGATTAACACAAATAAAGCGCACGCAAAGTACGAACTCTTGCACGCACGCTAAGTACGAACTCTTGCACGCACACTAAGTACGAACTCTCGCACGCACACTAAGTACGAACTCTTGCACGCACACCCCTGTTGACGTCATATAATATTGTCCACTACGCGAACAAGAGAGAGATATGTCAGAAACAGAAAGTCAGATAATGGGATTCCGAAGACGACGATGTTTCGAGAACTTCAACTCATGGGTCTGAAATTTCGATGACGACTGATAATGAGTCAGAAACTGAAGAAGCAGAAGAAATGGATCCTTGGATACCATTGATAGAAGAAGCAAAGCAAATAAGTGATACAGCTTTTGAGGAAATGAAAGAGAGCCTTATAAACAGCGGTTTTGATGAGCAATCTGTTAGAGATCAAGCATACTCCAATATTCTGCCTGAACTCCAAAAGGAACTTGAAAATATTTATATGCAACGTCTCCTGTGGATGAAACAACTAAAGAAAGATCCCGTACATAAGAAAATAATGCAGACAAAGGAAACACTTGTCGAAAACGATGACTTTGATCCAGAAGAAGCTTTGGAAGCAGCTGTTGATAAGAGAAAGTTTCTTATAAGAAGGCTTTTAAAGGATTACGATTTTGATGAGGAAGATGACGCAGAAAGCGATGATTAAACTCAGTCAAACGGTTTAATGCGGTTGGAGCTTTTGTTAAAGAAACTATGGCTAACGAGCAATAAAGCAAGACAATATGTTTAAGAATTATATGCATTTGTGTGAATAATTGTTATACTTAAGAAATAAATTTGTTACAAACGTTAATCTGTGCGTTAATATATGCATCCAGCCAAGCAAAGCGAGCAACATGAAAGCAGCGTAAGCAGTACGTCAAGCTATATTTATCGAACCGATTTATACATATTGCTTAATGACGATAAACCTCATGCACAGCGGTTGCCCCAAACCATGTCTTCTGGATAGTCTATGCCCAAACGTAGTGTAAAGTGAGCTGAAGCAAAATCACTCGCGTGCGATCTTAATCAGTGCATAACCATTGCGTGCGACCTTTCTGTGCGACACTACACGGGGGCGGAAGGAAATTTAATGAGGACGTACATGAGTGCGCTTTAAGTCAATTTAGCGAGGACGTACAAGGCCTAGGTACACGCATTTAGGCTAACACTTGTCATGGAGAAAAGACAGAAAGAAGCCGAACGATCAAAAAAGAATACAAGAAGTTCTATGAATACGCTCTTGAGAATGACATGACAAGATTTATCCATGGTGGATTTAGAGATGGACGAGAAACGTTGACCTGAACGGTTTGGAATGGTAGAAAAGAAAAAAACCAAAACCCCGGCTCTTTTAAGAGCCATCACTATTACTAAAAGAATATAGAACGAAACTTCGTTGTCAGGGGCGTAGCGATAGGGGGGCTGGGGGGGGGTGCTAGACCCCCCCAATGATACCTCCGTCGGCAAAATTGGATTCTTGTCAAATTTAAGGTTTAGAATATTAATATGTTATTTCGGAAAAATTGAAAAACGTCGGGAAAATTTTAAGAAAAAGGAAATAAAATGTCGGGAAATGAAAAGGATGATAAAATGCCGGGAAAATGGAAATTAAAAGACGATAGAATGTTGGGAAATGAAAAGGACGATAAAATTGAAAGGTGATAAAATGTCGGGGGAAAGGAAAGGGCGACCTAAAATCCTAAATTGTAAACTGTTTAGTCACATCTGTCCATTTTGTGTTCTTCAGAACGATCTTATATTATATAATAAAATTACCTTGATTTATTATGAAACGATATTTATGAACAAATCATTGACCACGCCCTTTGCCACGCCCATTCTGTCGGCAAAATTGTGGCTTGGACCCCCCCCAAACACAAAGCCTTCGCTACGCCCCTGTTCGTTGTTCATTTACATTTTGTACACACGCTCCCATAGTATTTACATCGCTAAGACACACACATAAAATAACACGCAGCTTAGTGTTTAAACAACCTAATTCACACAAAAACTAATACACAAATTTATGTTTTAAACAAAATTAATTTCTCGCCTTAAAGCAAAAGCTTGAACTCCGCCAAAATATTCGAGCAAACTCGAGCAAAATATTATTGCCAAAGTTATTATTGCGTTGGTTGACTGCATGCATAAATTAACACATGATTAACACAAATAAAGCGCACGCAAAGTACGAACTCTTGCACGCACGCTAAGTACGAACTCTTGCACGCACACTAAGTACGAACTCTCGCACGCACACTAAGTACGAACTCTTGCACGCACACCCCTGTTGACGTCATATGGCTGGAAATAAATGTGACGTCATACATACATTCGCTTGAATAACTTCCGCCGCTATATGGGGGGGTAACCTACTGATTTATAACTGGTTATATTTCGAAAGTGACATGTACCCGAGCTGCGAGATAAAGGATTTCTAAAATACTACCTGTTCTATTTCCTAAATTAATTATATCAGACATATATATTGTCATGTTTACTTTCATGTATTGAAGGTGGCTATTATTCATGGCGGTGACAAAAGCAAAAATAAAGTTCCATTACATGACAACATATCACGTTTGAGGCAAAGGAAGACTAGATTGTGATACTTGAAATCTACTCTAAACTGGAGCATTTGGAAGACATATCTTTGTCTTTAACTCTTGCTACACAATTTTCGCTCCACAAACGCCACAATTCAACAGGATTTGCCAACTACAATATTGTAATAAACTACACGGGATTATAATTAACAAAAGTCGGATTATCTTTTCTCAAATTGCAAGTTCATTCAAGATTATTCAACCTGCACAAGATTATAGTGGACCAGCCAACTACAAAGGATAATGTTTCGGGAGAGGTGGATCATTCTACTGCTGCCGTGTGGACAGTCACCGTTTGCCTCTTACTGCAATATTGGGGAACTTTATTGAAAAGCGAACAGGGTGAGATTTTAGATCTAGATATTCAAACTATATCTATAACTTCGAAGATAAGCGGAAATTTGAAGAACACAACTTCAAATCATAATTTTATGAAAAATGATCAACAGATTATGGATTTGAATTCTATACCATTGATTACATCAAATTTAACAACACGGAAGATGAATAGTCTATCTAGCGCTGCTTCAAAGTTACACAGAAGTTTAAACTCAACCTCGAAGATTAGCATGAATATAAAGAACACTAAAACTTCAAATCGACATTTCATCTACTTAATCCAAACTGAAAGCTGCCTTTCGAGTCATCTCCTTCGCCCTGGTTTATTTGGTTATGAACGCAAGAACGATATTCTGGTTCTAAGTTGGAAACAACCATGCATATCACAATTTTCAAAGCGATTTAAACACATAAAGTATATTTACAAAGTTAATAATACTTGGAGTGAAGGCAGAAATATCCTGTATCATTTTTCGAGGCAAATGCCCAAAGATTACTTGTATTATATTTTCATGGATGGTGATTTAAATATCAATTTTACCACGGAGTCTTTCAAAGAGCGTTATCGAAATCTTGGAATCCGCTGGCCACTAGAAGCTTTTGAGGAATTCCTATTAAAACACGAGCCTGCAATAGGCATGCCTCTGTACTGCAAATGTTTGAGGTTCAATAAGATCACTGGAAAACCGGAAATTCTCTGCTGTGATCCAATGAAGGAATTAAATCCGTTACCTGAATTTTTACCAGTTACGATTCATTTTGACGCGGCTTTTAATGCTTTTCATAAAAACGCGCTGGATCTAATGCTTCCCTATAGGTTAGATTACGAAAACCAAAGTTGGTGGCAAAGTCAAAAATTTGTAATACTAGCCGCTGATCTAATGTTTCGCGGGCAGGTGTTAAGGTTTTCGCCTGTTACGGTGCTAAATACAGCTCACAGTAACTATCCTAGATCAGACTGGGACAATTGGAGACATATTTATGATATTTTAAAAGCTGAGATGCCTGAGAAATATAGAGAACAAGTTAAGTGGTCGCCTGATTATAACTCTATTGATGTCATGCCCATTGTAAAAAATAGTACAGTGATTACGCCGATGTGGACTATGGAAATACCCTCAGAAAAGATAACCGTTGAAGCTTTCAAGCATTTTCGCACTTAATTCGTCTAAAGCCTGGTTCACACTAGTAATTTTGTCGGCGATTTTTCTCATCCTGACGCATGCGAATGTGTGAACTCACGAACAAAAGTATGTGACCATTGTGGAATCGGTTTTACAAAGGCATACGTTGATATGTTATTCGCTCGATCACATCGGTCAGGAAGATAAAGATCGCCGACAAAATTGCTAGTGTGAACCAGACTTAAGGGCAACATCCGGTACCACCTGAATCAACTTCCGGTCTCACGATCGAGTGAAAGAGGGACTTGGAACAAGTCTAGTCTCACGAAGTCATCACGCAATGTCGTTGACACTTAACTCGGCAATTAACTTCAAGTGGAAAATTATATTAAGAGCCTTTACAAATGCCGTATTTGACCAAAATTAAGAACATTTGCTTAGAATGGGGAATTTACATGTTAAAATAGAAGGTCATTATATGTTGACATTCAAACTATTGCTTTGTCAAGTTTGTTAACTCTTGTTTTCGTCTGACTGAGTCGTGAGAGTTGCGGAAACTCTCATGTATTATATATTCCCGCTTGCTGACGCTCATGCAACTCGTGTTTTCGTTTGTCCGAGCCTTGAGAGAGCGGAAACCCTCATGTAAACTCTCGCTTGCCGACTCTTATGCGACTCATACTTTCGTTTGACTTGGTCATGAGAGTTGAGGAAACTCTCATGCAAGCTCTCACTTTGCGAACCCTCGTCGACTCTCACCCTTGTTTCATTCAGGCTTTAATAGAAAGACGCATTTCATAAATTGTGCTGCTCTATTTTCATATTCTAACTTCACATAGCTACTATAACTTCAATATTCTACACAATAACATAATACATATATGGCTATTATTATTTATTTTTATATATTACTTATATTATTTTAACAGTTAGTATATTTCCATATTCTTAGTCCATTATTCAAAATTGAAATCTAATGTCCGTCAAGTCCTAGAATTTCGGCATTTGTTGATCTTCATAGTTGTAAAAGTTTGGTGAGAGTTGTACTCCGTCCAGGACGTCTTGTCTGAATCTCAGAACGTCCAGGTCGTCTTGTCTGAATCTCAGAACGTCCAGGTCGTCTTGTCTGAATCTCAGAACGTCCAGGTCGTCTTGTTTGAATCTCAGAACGTCCAGGTCGTCTTGTCTCAATCTCAGAACGTCCAGGTCGTCTTGTCTCAATCTCAGAACGTCCAGGTCGTCTTGTCTCAATCTCAGAACGTCCAGGTCGCCTTGTCTGAATCTCAGAACGTCCAGGTCGTCTTGTCTGAATCTCAGAACGTCCAGGTCGTCTTGTTTGAATCTCAGAACGTCCAGGTCGTCTTGTTTGAATCTCAGAACGTCCAGGTCGTCTTGTTTGAATCTCAGAACGTCCAGGTCGTCTTGTCTCAATCTCGGAACGTCCAGGTCGTCTTGTTTGAATCTCAGAACGTCCAGGTCGTCTTGTCTGAATCTCAGAACGTCCAGGTCGTCTTGTTTGAATCTCGGAACGTCCAGGTCGTCTTGTTTGAATCTCAGAACGTCCAGGTCGTCTTTTTTGAATCTCAGATCTTTCTGATTTTAAGACCCCAATATCCGACTTTTCAAGTCTCAAAGTCTGATCTTCTTGAGGCAGGACGATATCTGATTCCTCAGGTGATTCGGTGATATCATTTAGCTTTCCAGGTCGGCTTGATCCACCTTGTTGTAATATCTCATCAGATTCATTTTCTTCACTTGCTATCCATTTTGTATTTTCTTCATCCCAGTTATTAGAAAGATAATTTATAATATCGCTGAAGTTTTCTTCGACTGTTATACTTTCTTCAGCACGAGCAGAACCTTGCATGAAAGGAAAACATATTATAAAATAACATGTTTACTAAGCGAGCTGTGATTGGTACCCCTGCGGGATGAGACAATCATGCACGGAAAATTTTAGGCGCTTCGCGGGGTTTTTAAATGTCGGGAAATGCTGTTGTTTCTTTGTCGTTATTTTACAAAATAATTACCAAATGGTGTTCCGTGCAGGATTGTGTGATCCTAACACTTGGGATGTTGCTCGACTTTCTGAAAGCTAAAAGATACTCGCCTATCGGCTCGTATTTTTTACGCTTTCAGAAAGTCTCGCAACATCCCGCGTGTTAGGATCACGCAATCCTGCACGGAAAACCATTCGGTAATCCTTTAATATTGTTTTAGGCATCTCGCTCGACAGAGCACACGCATGTTAGGAGTATTTTCGTAGCGAAATCTCTATACATGCATATCTAAGACCTATCTGCTACGAGCATATATATATACTTGGCAGGTGTTCAGGTTTTCGCCCGCGTTACGGTGCTAAATAGTCCGTTCTAAATTGTCTGAATCTAAGAACGTCCTCGGAATTTGGCTCAATAATATCTCGAATTACGTGTGGTGCTAGTGTAAGTAGTGTCTATTCGAAATACTGCGGGTCTTTTGGATCAATCTACTTGAAAAATACAATCAGAACTTCGACGTTTCGAGCGAAGATCTTTCGTCTGTATTAGCTGCTTTTTCATGACAGCTCCCGATTGGGTTTTCAATAATGCATATATTTTTGGCTCGAAATTCCGGCCAAGAGAAGATACAAACCATTAAAAAATTCTAACAAGAAGAAAATATTCTTTATAATATGCATTAGTTGCCTGGGTAACTAAAACGTTTTCATGTCAACTAAATTATCTTTAACCGTTAAATTAAACGCATGCGTCCGTTGCTTATGTTTTTGGCGAAGGAAGTATAAAAAGTAAATGTTTTGGGGAATGGTTGGTTGTAAGATAAGGTGTGTAATGTTCTCGGGTAGGATTAATATATCAAAGTTATTAAAGCAATGTCGTTTCGTCGAGGCCATAATTAATTCATTTATCTTGCGGTTGCCGTTAGCAGGTGGTTGTTTTGATATGGTAACCACGTGAACAACTTTGTTGTCGAGGCTTTTGTCAAGTGATCATGCTAAAACACCGCTGACATTTTCATCGTTTGCCGTTTGTGCGTATAGACCAGTTTGAAGTTTTGACTGATACAAATATATTTAAAATAGTTTAGTCTCAGGTCTATATGTTATGATTCAACTATATACAGATTCATAGTCCCGATTCAGAAGACGCAATTTGCATGGATGTGCAGTCGAAACTCCGAACAGGAAATGTATGAAAGTAAAATGTAGCCGAGGCAACGAGCTACAATAGGACACAATATTAAGATATAATGGGCCATCCAATTTGTCTATCCAACAACGAATAAAATGAAATGAACATGTTTTGAAAACAAAAAAATGACGTGTATTTATAACTGGTTATATTTCGAAAGTGACATGTACCCGAGCTGCGAGATAAAGGATTTCTAAAATACTACCTGTTCTATTTCCTAAATTAATTATATCAGACATATATATTGTCATGTTTACTTTCATGTATTGAAGGTGGCTATTATTCACGGCGGTGACAAAAGCAACAATAAAGTTCCATTACATGACAACATATCACGTTTGAGGCAAAGGAAGACTAGATTGTGATACTTGAAATCTACTCTAAACTGGAGCATTTGGAAGACATATATTTGTCTTTAACCCCTGCTACACAATTTTCGCTCCACAAACGCCACAATTCAACAGGATTTGCCAACTACAATATTGTAATAAACTACACGGGATTATAATTAACAAAAGTCGGATTACCTTTTCTGAAATTGCAAGTTAATTCAAGATTATTCAACCTGCACAAGATTATAGTGGACCAGCCAACTACAAAGGATAATGTCTCGGGAGAGGTGGATCATTCTATCTGCTGCCGTGTGGACAGTCACCGTTTGCCTCTTACTGCAATATTGGGGAACGTTATTGAAAAGCGAACAGGGTGAGATTTTAGATCTAGATATTCAAACTATATCTATAACTTCGAAGATAAGCAGAAATTTGAAGAACACAACTTCAAATCATAATTTTACGAAAAATGATCAACAGATTATGGATTTGAATTCTATACCACTGATTACATCAAATTTAACAACACGGAAGATGAATAGTCTATCTAGCGCTGCTTCAAAGTTACACAGAAGTTTAAACTCAACCTCGAAGATTAGCATGAATATAAAGAACACTAAAACTTCAAATCGACATTTCATCTACTTAATCCAAACTGAAAGCTGCCTTTCGAGTCATCTCCTTCGCGCTGGTATATTTGGTTATGAACGCAAGAACGATATTCTGGTTCTAAGTTGGAAACAACCATGCATATCACAATTTTCAAAGCGATTTAAACACATAAAGTATATTTACAAAGTTAATAATACTTGGAGTGAAGGCAGAAATTTCCTGTATCATTTTGCGAGGCAAATGCCCAAAGATTACTTGTATTATATTTTCATGGATGGTGATTTAAATATCAATTTTACCACGGAGTCTTTCAAAGAGCGTTATCGAAATCTTGGAATCCGCTGGCCACTAGAAGCTTTTGAGGAATTTCTATTAAAACACGAGCCTGCAATAGGCATGCCTCTGTACTGCAAATGTTTGAGGTTCAATAAGATCACTGGAAAACCGGAAATTCTCTGCTGTGATCCAATGAGGGAATTAAATCCGTTACCTGAATTTTTACCAGTTACGATTCATTTTGACGCGGCTTTTAATGCTTTTCATAAAAACGCGCTGGATCTAATGCTTCCCTATAGGTTAGATTACGAAAACCAAAGTTGGTGGCAAAGTCAAAAATTTGTAATACTAGCCGCTGATCTAATGTTTCGCGGGCAGGTGTTAAGGTTTTCGCCTGTTACGGTGCTAAATACAGCTCACAGTAACTATCCTAGATCAGACTGGGACAATTGGAGTCATATTTATGATATTTTAAAAGCTGAGATGCCTGAGAAATATAGAGAACAAGTTAAGTGGACGCCTGATTATAACTCTATTAATGTCATGCCCATTGTAAAAAATAGTACAGTGATTACGCCGATGTGGACTATGGAAATACCCTCAGAAAAGATAACCGTTGAAGCTTTCAAGCATTTTCGCACTTAATTCGTCTAAAGCCTGGTTCACACTAGTAACTGATTTTGTCGGCGATTTTTCTCATCCTGACGCATGCGAATGAGTGGACTCACGAACAAAAGTATGTGACCATTGTGGAATCGGTTTTACAAAGGCATGCGCAGATATGTCATTCACTTGATCACATCGGTCAGGAAGATAAAGATTGCCGACAAAATTGCTAGTGTGAACCAAACTTAAGGGCAATATCCGGTACCACCTGAATCAACTTCCGGTCTCACGATCGAGTGAAAGAGGGACTTGGAACAAGTCTAGTCTCACGAAGTCATCACGCAATGTCGTTGACACTTAACTCGGCAATTAACTTCAAGTGGAAAATTACTTAGATTATTAAGCGCCTTTTTAAACAAATGCCGTATTTGACCAAAATTAAGAACATTTGCTTAGAATGGGGAATTTACATGTTAAAATAGAAGGTCATTATATCTTGACATTCAAACTATTGCTTTGTCAAGTTTGTTAACTCTTGTTCTCGTCTGACTGAGCCGTGAGAGTTGCGAAAACTCTCATGTATTATATATTCCCGCTTGCTGACTCTCATGCAACTCGTGTTTTCGTTTGTCCGAGCCTTGAGAGAGCGGAAATCCTCGTGTAAACTCCCGCTTGCCGACTCTTATAGTCTTATCTGACTCATACTTTCGTTTGACTTGTTCATGAGAGTTGAGGAAACCCTCGTCGACTCTCATCCTTGTTTCATTCAGGCTTTAATAGAAAGACGCATTTCATAAATTGTGCTGCTCTATTTTCATATTCTAACTTCACATAGCTAATATAACTTCAATATTCTACACAATAACATAATACATATATGACTATTATTATTTATTTTTATATATTACTTATATTATTTTAACAGTTAGTATATTTCCATATTCTTAGTCCATTATTCAAAATTGAAATCTAATGTCCGTCAAGTCCTAGAATTTCGGCATTTGTTGATCTTCATAGTTGTAAAAGTTTGGTGAGAGTTGTACTCCGTCCAGGACGTCTTGTCTGAATCTCAGAACGTCCAGGTCGTCTTGTCTGAATCTCAGAACGTCCAGGTCGTCTTGTTTGAATCTCAGAGCGTCCAGGTCGTCTTGTTTGAATCTCAGAACGTCCAGGTCGTCTTGTCTGAATCTCAGAACGTCCAGGTCGTCTTGTCTGAATCTCAGAACGTCCAGGTCGTCTTGTTTGAATCTCGGAACGTCCAGGTCGTCTTGTCTGAATCTCAGAACGTCCAGGTCGTCTTGTTTGAATCTCGGAACGTCCAGGTCGTCTTGTTTGAATCTCAGAACGTCCAGGCCGTCTTGTTTGAATCTCAGAATGTCCAGGTTGTCTTGTCTCAATCTCGGAACGTCCAGGTCGTCTTGTTTGAATCTCAGAACGTCCAGGTCGTCTTGTTTGAATCTCAGAACGTCCAGGTCGTCTTGTTTGAATCTCAGAACGTCCAGGTCGTCTTGTTTGAATCTCAGAACGTCCAGGTCTTCTTTTTTGAATCTCAGATCTTTCTGATTTTAAGACCCCAATATCCGACTTTTCAAGTCTCAAAGTCTGATCTTCTTGAGGTAGGACGACATCTGATTCCTCAGATGATTCGATGATATCATTTAGTTTCCCAGGTCGGCTTGATCCACCTTGTTGTAATATCTCATCAGATTCATTTTCTTCACTTGCTATCCATTTTGTATTTTCTTCATCCCAGTTATTAGAAAGATAATTTATAATATCGCTGAAGTTTTCTTCGACTGTTATACTTTCTTCAGCACGAACAGAACCTTGCATGAAAGGAAAACATATTATAAAATAACATGTTTACTACGCGAGCTGTGATTGGTACCCGTGCGGGATGAGACATTATAAAATAACATGTATATAACGTGTGCTCTGATTGGTCGAAACCCGTGTTTGGATCAGGCCATCCAAACACGGAAGACTATCGTGTTGTTGTTATTTTATAAAACAATTACTTTATGGTTTCCGTGTTTGGATGGCCTGATCCAAACACTTAGGAATGTTGCTCGAGTTAAGAAAAGCTCGCAAAATCACTCGCCTTCGGCTCGAGATTTCGCGCGCTTTTCTTAACTCTCGCAACATTCCCGCGTGTTTGGATCAGGCCATCCAAACACGGAAACCATAAAGTAATTGTATAATCATGCACGGAAAATTTTAGACGCTTTGCGGGGTTTTTAAATGTCGGGAAATGCTATTGTTTCTTTGTCGTTATGTTATAAAATAATTACCGAATTGTGTTCCGTGCAGGATTGTGTTAGGATGTTGCTCGACTTTCAGCTAAAAAATCCCGCGTGTTGGGATCACGCAATCCTGCACGAAAAACCATTCGGTAATCCTTTAATATTGTTTTAGGCATCTCGCTCGACAGAGCACACGCAAGTTAGGAGTATTTTCGTAGCGAAATCTCTATACATGCATATCTAAGACCTATCTGCTACGAGCATATATATACTTGTGGGCAGGTGTTCAGGTTTTCGCCCGTTACGGTGCTAAATAGTCCGTTCTAAATTGTCTGAATCTAAGAACGTCCTCGGAATTTGGTTCAATAATATCTCGAATTACGTGTGTTGCTAGTGTAAGTAGTGTCTATTCGAAATACTGCGGGTCTTTTGGATCAATCTACTTGAAAAATACAATCAGAACTTCGACGTTTCGAGCGAAGATCTTTCGTCTGTATTAGCTGCTTTTTCATGACAGCTCCCGATTGGGTTTTCAATAATGCATATATTTTTGGCTCGAAATTCCGGCCAAGAGAAGATAGAAACCATTAAAAAATTCTAACAAGAAGAAAATATTCTTCTTGTTACATTTTTGTTAATAAATTAGGGAAATGAATGTACATACAACAGCAAATACTATGCTATAAAACAAAGCAACAACTCACCTGCAGCGATTAATACTAGGAGAAAACCTAAGGCATTCTTGAGATACATAATTCCTCTATCTACTTTTCACTAAGTTTACTTCAGAGAGCTCAACAACAAATGCGAATGCCATAGAGCAATACATTGCGTCTTTATATATGGCCAGGCAATAAATACATCCCACAGTGTGCAAGGAAATGCGCACAGGAAGCAGATAACTGAATTTATTGCCATGATCACTTTATCAAGTTAGTTCACTTTAAGTATACCTTCAAAAGACGCCAACCAAACAAATGACGCGACAAGGCTGATATGATAAATTAAGCACTGGAAATATACTTCATTTGATTAACTGTGATTTTATGTTTGTTTGTATACGTTACATAATCAGATCCTGCCTACCATATGATTTTTGTTAGTTTAGATTCCACGCTTTTCTTTTCAAAGCATTCCTCCATTAATTCATCTTGTTCAAAAACTCATAATCACTACGGGTTCGTTGATCGTCAAAAATGTTCAAATATAGTAATTTCGTATTTTGCATAATCATAGACTATCGAAAGGAATGGACTCGGTAATCTTCGAGTTAAGCCCTCCGAGTTAAGCCCTCCGAGTTAAGCCCTTTTCGAGTTAAGACCCGGCCACGCCCTAACCACACCCATGACACACCCATTTACGTCAAGGGCTTAACTCGAAGAAAGAAGTTAAGCCCCGGGGCTTAATTTGAAGTCTGTCAAGAAATTTGATGCCCGAGTTAAGCCCCGACATTTGAAGCATGTAAACGAGTGACGAAAATGAAAGAATGTCGGTGTAGCTTTATTTCATGAAAAAGAAAGTGCATTTATTTTGATATTGCGGGGGAAATTTTAAGAAACAGCCCTATAAGTTAATACAAATTATCCAGAACATTTAATGCTGGGGCACAGGACCTAGGCTACAGCATATGTTTTAAAGGGTCAAAACCTGGCATTATCCCGCGCTCTGACACAAGTTTTCGACACAGGATAATTCTTGATACACGCACAGCGAAGGACGCATATTACTATATTAGGCACCATTAAACGAAAACATACATATATGAAACACAAAACTTTCGAAAACGAATTGCAATAATCTCCCAATATAAATGTTAGAATAGTTGTTTATTAAAGACTGGACCACTGATAACTATGCATGAATATATAAGACAGGGAGGGCGAAAGGCGACTCAAATTTGCGTGGCTTCAAATGTCGGGGCTTAACTCGAGCATTAAATTCCTTGACAGACTTCGAGCTAAGCCCTAGGGCTCAACTCGAAGTGCCCAAATTGTTTTTCATACTTCGAGTTAAGCCTAAGCTTGACGAAAATGATTAGGGCGTGGTCGGGGCATAACTCGAAAAGGACTTAACTTGAAAGGCTCAACTCGAAGATTACCGACCTCAACGCCAATGGCAATGCAAAAGCTGTAATCCGCGTGAATCCGCGTGATATGGGTAAAACCCTATCAAAACTAACCCTGTAGCTTAAGAGGAATACTGCATGTTTTGGCCTCAAACAATTTATATTTACGAAACGGAAACATAATTGTAGCTGTTTACTTTTCTGTCTGACAAGAAAACCCGTTCAATTCTGCTGCCGATTACAACAAGAGAAACGCTCATGTCGAAGTATCCATCCAAAACTAACCCCATAACTCAAGATTCAATACGTTAAATTCATGTTTTCGTTTTAGTAGTCTGATTCTCTGATAATGCATTTACGAAACTATCATTAAATGTGTATGTTTTTGATTTCATATTTGGCAAAAATAGCCGGCAGACTCGGCAATTAGTAATTACGCGTACAACAAATCAGCCATTGTTATTGTTGAAGCAAGCATCACAAAATTAACCCTGTAACTCGAAAGCAAATGTTTCTTCTTCTATATAAGAATTTTAAAAGCCGATTGCCCAGTAACAAAGCTACGAAACGATTGTTAATTTATTGTTGTGCGGTTTTGCGTTTCCAAAAAAACTTACTCCGTATCACTACGGATATCAACGCACAAAACAATGGCGTTCCAGTCCATTCCTGTCGATTGTCTATGGTATAATACAACAACAACGACAACATAACAGCAACGACAACACAACACAACACAACACAACCTTACAGCAATGTAGAAAGTTTGAGAATAACTGAAAGGTATACTGTATATACTTGTATCTTGTATGATTAAATATTTGTATTTCTCATTTTGGAGTGGACAATAAATAGTTGATGCCTTTCACGTCTGTGACTACGGTTTCTATTTTAAATTCAATTTGTGCATGGCCCTTCGAAGTTTATAACCTGTATAGGCCGTAAAGGATAAAATAAAAACATAATATTGAAATCGTAAATAGAGATTGATAGCAGGAATTGCGCATGTCTACAAAAGCCGTTTTAGCTATTTTAATATTTAAAATCTACAAAATAATAGATTAATCTGAGTTAATTACCGAAATATATTTAAAAGAGTTATAATTAAATTATGCGCGAAAAATAGACTTACGCCGCAGTTCTTTTATTAACAAAATTACAATTTTTAATGACTTGAATACGTTACAGCCTTGATCTGACGTTGTTTATCCGACATTTTGTTTTAAATTGCTATTTTTCTGTTTCTATATTCTATATAGCTTCGTCCGCAGTTAAGCCTCTTACAGACGAGCAAGTTTTCTATGACCAGTTTTTATATGACAAGTTTTATTTGCTCGTCTGTATACGCAACTTTGGCATGCTAGCTTTTGAACAAGTGTACTTGTCATATAGAAAAATATGCGTTACATAATCAGATCCTGCCTACCATATGATTTTTGTTAGTTTAAATTCCACGCTTTTCTTTTCAAAACATTCCTCCATTAATTCATCTTGTTCAAAAACTCATAATCACTACGGGTTCGTTGATCGTCAAAAATGTTCAAATCTAGTAATTTCGTATTTTGCATAATCATAGACTATCGAAAGGAATGGACTCGGTAATCTTCGAGTTAAGCCCTCCGAGTTAAGCCCTCCGAGTTAAGCCCTTTTCGAGTTAAGACCCGGCCACGCCCTAACCACACCCATGACACACCCATTTACGTCAAGGGCTTAACTCGAAGAAAGAAGTTAAGCCCCGGGGCTTAATTTGAAGTCTGTCAAGAAATTTGATGCCCGAGTTAAGCCCCGACATTTGAAGCATGTAAACGAGTGACGAAAATGAAAGTATGTCGGTGTCGCTTTATTTCATGAAAAGAAAGTGCATTTATTTCGATATGGGGAAATTTTAAGAAACAGCCCTATAAGTTAATACAAATTATGGCACAGGACCTACAGCATATGTTTTAAAGGGTCAAAACTAGCTGGCATTATCCCGCGCTCTGACACAATTTTCGACATAAGATAATTCTTGATACACGCACAGCGAAGGACGCATATTACTATATTAGGCACCATTAAACGAAAACATACATATATGAAACACAAAACTTTCGAAAACGAATTGCAATAATCTCCCAATATAAATGTTAGAATAGTTGTTTATTAAAGACTGGACCACTGATAACTATGCATGAATATATAAGACAGGGATGGCGAAAGGCGACTCACATTTGCGTGGCTTCAAATGTCGGGGCTTAACTCGAGCATTAAATTCCTTGACAGACTTCGAGCTAAGCCCTAGGGCTCAACTCGAAGTGCCCAAATTGTTTTTCATACTTCGAGTTAAGCCTTTGACGAAAATGATTAGGGCGTGGTCGGGGCATAACTCGAAAAGGACTTAACTTGAAAGGCTCAACTCGAAGATTACCGACCTCAACGCCAATGGCAATGCAAAAAGCTGTAATCCGCGTGAATCCGCGTGATATGGGGTAAAACCCTATCAAAACTAACCCTGTAACTTAAGAGGAATACTGCATGTTTTGGCCTCAAACAATTTATATTTACGAAACGGAAACATAATTGTAGCTGTTTACTTTTCTGTCTGACAAGAAAACCCGTTCAATTCTGCTGCCGATTACAACAAGAGAAACGCTCATGTCGAAGTATCCATCCAAAACTAACCCCATAACTCAAGATTCAATACGTTAAATTCATGTTTTCGTTTTAGTAGTCTGATTCTCTGATAATGCATTTACGAAACTATCATTAAATGTGTATGTTTTTGATTTCATATTTGGCAAAAATAGCCGGCAGACTCGGCAATTAGTAATTACGCGTACAACAAATCAGCCATTGTTATTGTTGAAGCAAGCATCACAAAATTAACCCTGTAACTCGAAAGCAAATGTTTCTTCTTCTATATAAGAATTTTAAAAGCCGATTGCCCAGTAACAAAGCTACGAAACGATTGTTAATTTATTTTTGTGCGGTTTTGCGTTTCCAAAAAAACTTACTCCGTATCACGGATATCAACGCACAAAACAATGGCGTTCCAGTCCATTCCTGTCGATTGTCTATGGTATAATACAACAACAACGACAACATAACAGCAACGACAACACAACACAACCTTACAGCAATGTAGAAAGTTTGAGAGTAACTGAAAGGTATTCTGTATATACTTGTATCTTGTATGATTAAATATTTGTATTTCTCATTTTGGAGTGGACAATAGTTGATGCCTTTCACGTCTGTGACTACGGTTTCTATTTTAAATTCAATTTGTGCATGGCCCTTCGAAGTTTATAACCTGTATAGGCCGTAAAGGATAAAATAAAAACATAATATTGAAATCGTAAATAGAGATTGTTAGCAGGAATTGCGCATGTCTACAAAAGCCGTTTTAGCTATTTTAATATTTAAAATCACCAAAATAATAGATTAATCTGAGTTAATTACCGAAATATATTTAAAAGAGTTATAATTAAATTATGCGGGGAAAAATAGACTTACGCTGCAGTACTTTTATTAACAAAATTACAATTTTTAATGACTTGAATACGTTACAGCCTTGCTCTAGGCGATTTTTCAAAAATCTTTTGGCGTGCATTATTGTCTGGTTTATAAATGCGGCTATCTGACGTTGTTTATCCGACATTTTGTTTTAAATTGCTATTTTTCTGTTTCTATATTCTATATAGCTTCGTCCGCAGTTAAGCCTCTTACAGACGAGCAAGTTTTCTATGACAAGTTTTTATATGACAAGTTTTATTTGCTCGTCTGTATACGCAACTTTGGCAATTTTTTCTATGACAAGTACACTTGTTCAAAAGCTAGCATGCTATAGCTTTTGAACAAGTGTACTTGTCATAGAAAACATTGCCAAAGTACAAATTTTGCTCGTCTATATATGGGTCAACAAGGAAAACTTGTCAAAGTAATTTGAGCAATTTGAGGTGCGGTTGGTCAGCGATTTATGGTTGTATTAGCTATCATTGCGATCAGAAAACCACAAACTTGTCATAGAAAATTTGTTGTACGTACACACGTGCAATTGGCGAACAAAACTTGTCATATAAAAAATTGTCATAGAAAACTTGCTCGTCTGTAAGAGGCTTAAACTATTAAAGACCATGTAAAGTCCATTCTGCGCATGTGCTATGGCGGGTCCCGCGATGTAAACAATGCCCAAATTTCGCGTTGTTTCGATTAAAATTCGACATCTTCTAAATCAGAAACTCGAATCTGTATTTATTTAAAGCATAGCGAACCTTTAGTGAACCAGAACACATCATAATTTTCTAAATATAGCGTGTTTAAAATGTAAACAAACGGACGTTGTTGGTTTGTTTACATCGGGACTTTACATCACCTCAGTTTAAGAAACTAGAGGGCACTCAGTGACTGTTTGTTAGAGCGCTTCACCGGAATCGCAGGGCCGCAGGTTCAATTCCTGCCAGAGGGCCTAAGTTGCATTTTTCGCAACTGCTCATGGCTTAACAGTGGCGGCGCCAGGCTTGTAGAAGTGGAGAGGACTTTCCGAGAGCCGAAGGCTCGAGGGACCGCTGGGGGCGTCAGGGGGCATGGTCCCCCGGGAAAATTTTGAAATCTAGAGTCGCTGAAATGCGATTTCCAATATTTTAGGAGTAATATTATACAGACTGATTCGGAAGATTATAAAGTACACTGAAACACACGATTTTTCACGAGTATTTGTATGTATAAGGTCTGGAAATATACAATGATGGATAGACTGTCAAGATCACAAGACGATATCTGCGACTCTGTGTCTCTCTTCGTACCCCCTATTCAGTTTATCTATATGCTGGACTGTTAGACGTACCCTCCCCCCCACTTTTCTGATTGGATTTGGACGAATTAGAAAAGTTACTCCGGAGAGAACTGGGGGGGACGTGCATGTCCTCCCCGTGGCTCCGCCTCTGCCTGGCTAGGTCTGAAAATGTATATACATTTCCGTTCGAGTATTCCATCTACTGACACATTCTACTATTAATCTTATCGAACGAGATGCCGAGAAAAATCTTTATATTTACCCATACCTAATACTGACATCACTCCCATCTTATATACCGAATTTGTAGCTGAGTTGGTTAGAGCGCTGCACCGGAGTCGCAGGGCCGCAGATTCAATTCCTGCCAGAGGGCCTAAGTTGCATTTTTCGCAACTGCTCCTGGCTAGGTCTAAAGTGTTGTATATAAATTTCCGTTCGAATATTCCATCTACTAACACCTACTACTCAGAGACTGCATATACCTCTGCCAGCATATGAAGCCCCTGTTTATATGAATCGTATATATGAGAGGAGGGCCAGCCTTCTTATAGGCGAGATCTCGCTATTGACTACCGAGATCTCGCCTAGTAGGGCTGGAAATTTCCCATATAAACGTAACAGGGTGGACTGGCCCTCTTTGTAACGCTAAGTATAAAACTTGTCGTATCTGTGTTAAACTCCGCTTTTTGAAGTCATTTTCGATATAAATATTTAGCTCTATAGAACAATATTCAATTGTCTGCTGGTTTTTATTCGAAAATTTGCGCAAAATATTATTTTGGACTTCGTAAGAAAATAAATGAGTTGTAGGGAAATCAATTAATGTTGTAAACACGAAGTGAAAATCAGCCTTGCTGGGAGGGCTAGCCCCTCGTGTAGGACTCGTGTAAACAGGGGCTGAGTCAAGCTTTGACCCCTTGCCTTGTTTACGTTTTCTGGCAGGCAAAAGTTTTGTAAAGCTCCCAAGAGAGCTTCGCTATTGTGATATGCATTGTTGCATCACAATGGAGAACAGCCAGCAGAATTGTAAGCAAGACAAGGGGTCTATTCATGATCATGCATAAATTATACATTCACTAATTACACATTCACTTATGTTCAGCCAGGTTTCGCAAGACAACTTTTGTAAATTTCTCATCACGAATTTTCATTCAAACTGAACCTAAATTTAATCAATTTATCCTTAGCTTATGGACTAATGCTCTACAATTTTCGTACTAAATATCGTTATCGTGGCAATCGTGCCGTCACAGATAAACCGCACACAGATCCGGGCTTAAGTGGTGTTTTGCACAATGTGTGTTTTATAGAATTTCTAGAGTAATAAAATATAAAGGTAAAGGTCTTCTACAGGGTGTAAAAAAAAAAAACGACTTCGAATAGTTTCAGAAATCCACAATTGTTTGAGAAGAAAAAGATTTTTTTTCTAAAATTTATTCCAGACTAGGCTTCTAATCGAGCATAATACCAGGTCGTATTACTATTAAAATTACAGGGGTTTAAAATCTTTGGCCTTAAAAACAAAGTGGATAAATTGGAAATGGATTTCTTGTGAAATTTTGATATAAGTGCATGAGTCTGCATTCGTGACCACATCAGCAATCTGTGAACGTCATGCCTATAGATTTTAGGCCAAATTGTGGGCGAAATGCGGACGGAGTGGGATTAAGGTGTGTCTGAAATTGTCGGAGTATTAACCTACACATTATTGACGTTTTCCAGAATAAAATTTCAAAGCACATCGATATCCTCCCCATTATAGACATATCATCAGTGGTGTAACTTAATGCTTTCCCCGGAAATTTGTATCATGGACAAGTATAACTAGAATTTTCTTCTTGGTTTTCTCATCTGGACAAATACATGCCCCCTCCCATCCTCTCTCATAGACATCCCTAAAATCTGGTATTAAGTAAGACAACAAACCAGTCACACCATTGTCATAACATACACCATTGTCATCCTTAAATTTTCCGATGGCAATCATCCACCCAATAGATCCTTTTAAAGGTCGCGAGTTGTGTATGTATGTATGTATGTATGTATGTATGTAAATGATCCTCTAAATGATCCTCTAAATTATCATTTATGATCCTCTAAATGCAGTTTATGTCTATGGGAGAAGTACTTTATTATTTGCGAACCTTCTCTGGCCACTCTGAACAAACACAACGAACTAGTGTCATCTTGCAGACACGCTAGTAAATTCTTATTTAGGAACTTTGTAACATGATTTTTAACGCAGCTCTTTAAACTAATCTTATATATCTTACACTAATTAAACCTTCCGGGACATGTTTTTTGTACATTGTTTGACAACCACTTGAAACTTCAAGTGGATATTATGTATATAGTATAAAGTATAACCTTACATGCCAACGGTCAAAATTTCAAATTAACCAATAATAGCCAAGAACGATAGTATAGATCGATATATATAATCCTACGTGTATATACAACTTAGTCATTAGTCATTTTGTCTGAAGAGTACCACACATACGTGTGTAGCACGAAACTAACTAGTAATAAAATGTCTATTCAAAACTGTTGAATCTCTGAATTTTAACTATATATATATATATATATATATATTGATATTTTTTTACTAGCACGCAATAATCTTAGGTGGAATGAGGACGATCTAATGGAATGAATTTTTCCCTAGTATTTTGTAGTAGACTAAAGAGTGCACTAACCGAAGTGTGCTAATATAGTATGGTATTTAGTGTTTGTTTCACATAACATACGTACCTCAAATAACATGGATATAATTTCTTTCTCAGCCAGCTATCTTAAATGAATAAGACTCCAGCCCTTGGGACACTGGATGGCGGCTTAAAAGGAGGAAGGAATATTTGATGACATTTATTTATCTACATGAGTTTGAATATGATAACATTTTTACTCAAACATCATTGTTCAGAATGTTCTAGAACAATTTTATACCCACGCAAGAAACAAACACTAAATACCATACTATATTAGCACACTTCGGTTAGTGCACTCTTTTAGTCTACTACAAAATACTAGGGGAAAACGGTATTCATTCCATTAGATCGTCCTCATTCCACCTAACCAAAGGATTATTGCGTGGGGGCTTTTCTATAGATCCTAGTAAAGTGAAACAAACACTTACAAAAATATCAATATATAAAGCACGCTTCGGCTAGTGCACTCTTTGTAGACGCCATGAATAAATCATGTAAAAATTGAGCAGGTCATATCTCAAATTACATCTTGCGTGGGTATAAAATTGTTCTAGAACATTCTGAACAATGATGTTTGAGTAAAAATGTTATCATATTCAAACTCATGTAGATAAATAAATGTCATCAAATATTCCTTCCTCCTTTTAAGCCGCCATCCAGTGTCCCAAGGGCTGGAGTCTTATTCATTTAAGATAGCTGGCGAGGGGAAGGAAATTATATCCATGTTATTTGAGGTACGTATGTTATGTGAAACAAACACTAAATACCATACTATATTAGCACACTTCGGTTAGTGCACTCTTTTAGTCTACTACAAAATACTAGGGGAAAACGGTATTCATTCCATTAGATCGTCCTCATTCCACCTAACCAAAGGATTATTGCGTGGGGGCTTTTCTATAGATCCTAGTAAAGTGAAACAAACACTTACAAAAATATCAATATATAAAGCACGCTTCGGCTAGTGCACTCTTTGTAGACGCCATGAATAAATCATGTAAAAATTGAGCAGGTCATATCTCAAATTACGTCTTGCGGGTATAAAATTGTTCTAGAACATTCTGAACAATGATGTTTGAGTAAAATGTTATCATATTCAAACTCATGTAGATAAATAAATGTCATCAAATATTCCTTCCTCCTTTTAAGCCGCCATCCAGTGTCCCAAGGGCTGAGTCTTATTCATTTAAGATAGCTGGCGAGGGGAAGGAAATTATATCCATGTTATTTGAGGTACAAACAAACACTAAATACCATACTATATATATATATATATATGACGGTATTTAGTGTTTGTTTCACGAAATTAATAATATCCAGATTATACACATGATTAACTTATTGCAATATTATTAGCCTTCCACTCACCAGCTATCTTAGAATTACTAAGACTCCAGCCCTTGTGACACTGGACGGCGGTTTAAGGCGGAAGGCTCAAAACAATTCATTTTAAATGAATGTTTCGGTTTCGATACGGATGTACGTAGTATCAAAATACAGACGACGATGTTTCGACAACTTCAACTCATGGGTCTGAAATTTCGATGACGACTGATAATGAGTCAGAAACTGAAGAAGCAGAAGAAATGGATCCTTGGATACCATTGATAGAAGAAGCAAAGCAAATAAGTGATACAGCTTTTGAGGAAATGAAAGAGAGCCTTATAAACAGCGGTCTTGATGAGCAATCTGCTAGAGATCAAGCATACTCAATATTCTGCCTGAACTCCAAAAGGAACTTGAAAATATTTATATGCAACGTCTCCTGTGGATGAAACAACTAAAGAAAGATCCCGTACATAAGAAAATAATGCAGACAAAGGAAACACTTGTCGAAAACGATGACTTTGATCCAGAAGAAGCTTTGGAAGCAGCTGTTGATAAGAGAAAGTTTCTTATAAGAAGGCTTTTAAAGGATTACGATTTTGATGAGGAAGATGACGCAGAAAGCGATGATTAAACTCAGTCAAACGGTTTAATGCGGTTGGAGCTTTTGTTAAAGAAACTATGGCTAACGAGCAATAAAGCAAGACAATATGTTTAAGAATTATATGCATTTGTGTGAATAATTGTTATACTTAAGAAATAAATTTGTTACAAACGTTAATCTGTGCGTTAATATATGCATCCAGCCAAGCAAAGCGAGCAACATGAAAGCAGCGTAAGCAGTACGTCAAGCTATATTTATCGAACCGATTTATACATATTGCTTAATGACGATAAACCTCATGCACAGCGGTTCCCCCAAACGTAGTGTAAAGTGAGCTGAAGCAAAATCGCGATCTTAATCAGTGCATAACCATTGCGTGCGACCTTTCTGTGCGACACTACACGGGGGCGGAAGGAAATTTAATGAGGACGTACATGAGTGCGCTGACATGAGTGCCATTACGTGGCAACATATCACGTTTGAGGCAAAGGAAGACTAGATTGTGATACTTAATTGAAATCTACTCTAAACTGGAGCATTTGGAAGACATATCTTTGTCTTTAACTCTTGCTACACAATTTTCGCTCCACAAACGCCACAATTCAACAGGATTTGCCAAGTCGGATTATCTTTTCTGAAATTGCAAGTTCATTCAAGATTATTCAACCTGCACAAGATTATAGTGGACCAGCCAACTACAAAGGATAATGTTTCGGAAGAGGTGGATCATTCTATCTGCTGCCGTGGACAGGCACCGTTTGCCTCTTACTGCAATATTGGGGAACTTTATTGAAAAGCGAACAGGGTAAGATTTTAGATCTAGATATTCAAACTATATCTATAACTTCGAAGATAAGCGGAAATTTGAAGAACACAACTTCAAATCATAATTTTACGAAAAATGATCAACAGATTATGGATTTGAATTCTATGCCATTGATTACATCAAATTTAACAACACGGAAGATGAATAGTCTATCTAGCGCTGCTTCAAAGTTACACAGAAGTTTAAACTCAACCTCGAAGATTAGCATGAATATAAAGAACACTAACACTTCAAATCGACATTTCATCTACTTAATCCAAACTGAAAGCTGCCTTTCGAGTCATCTCATTCGCGCTGGTTTATTTGGTTATGAACGCAAGAACGATATTCTGGTTCTAAGTTGGAAACAACCATGCATATCACAATTTTCAAAGCGATTTAAACACATAAAGTATATTTACAAAGTTAATAATACTTGGAGTGAAGGCAGAAATTTCCTGTATCATTTTGCGAGGCAAATGCCCAAAGATTACTTGTATTATATTTTCATGGATGATGATTTAAATATCAATTTTACCACGGAGTCTTTCAAAGAGCGTTATCGAAATCTTGGAATCCGCTGGCCACTAGAAGCTTTTGAGGAATTCCTATTAAAACACGAGCCTGCAATAGGCGTGCCTCTGTACTGCAGATGTTTGAGGTTCAATAAGATCACTGGAAAACAGAAAACTCTCTGCTGTGATCCAATGAAGAAATTAAATCCGTTACCTGAATTTTTACCAGTTACGATTCATTTTGACGCGGCTTTTAATGCTTTTCATAAAAACGCGCTGGATCTAATGCTTCCCTATAGGTTAGATTACGAAAAACAAAGTTGGTGGCAAAGTCAAAAATTTGTAATACTAGCCGCTGATCTAATGTTTCGCGGGCAGGTGTTAAGGTTTTCGCCTGTTACGGTGCTAAATACAGTTCACAGGAAATACCCTAGAGCAAACTGGGACAATTGGAGTCATATTTATGATATTTTAAAAGCTGAGATGCCTGAGAAATATAGAGAACAAGTTAAGTGGACGCCTGATTATAACTCTATTGATGTCATGCCCATTGTAAAAAATAGTACAGTGATTACGCCGATGTGGACTATGGAAATACCCTCAGAAAAGATAACCGTTGAGGCTTTCAAGCATTTTCGCACTTAATTCGTCTAAAGCCTCGTTCACACTAGTAATTTTGTCGATTAAACTCAGTCAAACGGTTTAATGCGGTTGGAGCTTTTGTTAAAGAAACTATGGCTAACGAGCAATAAAGCAAGACAATATGTTTAAGAATTATATGCATTTGTGTGAATAATTGTTATACTTAAGAAATAAATTTGTTACAAACGTTAATCTGTGCGTTAAAGTGCTTATAAACCCAAAATGGGTTTTTATTGATTCGGATAAGGCATGAAAAGTTAGTTAGTAAGTTCTAGATTAGTTTTTGGCTTAGACTTTTAGTTTCGGAGATATAAAGGCTCAAACAGGCAAATTTTGGCATTTTCTGAAAAAAAGTAGCGCGACCAAAATATCACCAAGGGGCCTGGATCCCAGGAACCCAACTTTGATAAACAACTAAGAAATATATGGCGAACCGATTTATACATATTGCTTAATGACGATAAACCTCATGCACAGCGGTTGCCCCAAACGTAGTGTAAAGTGAGCTGAAGCAAAATCACTCGCGTGCGATCTTAATCAGTGCATAACCATTGCGTGCGATCTTTCTGTGCGACACTACACGGGGGCGGAAGGAAATTTAATGAGGACGTACATGAGTGCGCTTTAAGTCAATTTAGCGAGGACGTACAAGGCCTAGGTACACGCATTTAGGCTAACACTTGTCATGGAGAAAAGACAGAAAGAAGCCGAACGATCAAAAAAGAATACAAGAAGTTCTATGAATACGCTCTTGAGAATGACATGACAAGATTTATCCATGGTGGATTTAGAGATGGACGAGAAACGTTGACCTGAACGGTTTGGAATGGTAGAAAAGAAAAAAACCAAAACCCCGGCTCTTTTAAGAGCCATCACTATTACTAAAAGAATATAGAACGAAACTTCGTTGTCAGGGGCGTAGCGATAGGGGGGCTGGGGGGGGTGCTAGACCCCCCCAATGATACCTCCGTCGGCAAAATTGGATTCTTGTCAAATTTAAGGTTTAGAATATTAATATGTTATTTCGGAAAAATTGAAAAACGTCGGGAAAATTTTAAGAAAAAGGAAATAAAATGTCGGGAAATGAAAAGGATGATAAAATGCCGGGAAAATGGAAATTAAAAGACGATAGAATGTTGGGAAATGAAAAGGACGATAAAATTGAAAGGTGATAAAATGTCGGGGGAAAGGAAAGGGCGACCTAAAATCCTAAATTGTAAACTGTTTAGTCACATCTGTCCATTTTCTGTTCTTCAGAACGATCTTATATTATATAATAAAATTACCTTGATTTATTATGAAACGATATTTATGAACAAATCATTGACCACGCCCTTTGCCACGCCCATTCTGTCGGCAAAATTGTGGCTTGGACCCATCCTCGTACCCAGGCTTTTCCCTCTGTGGAGATAAAACCCTGGATGGAGCTGGTCACGTGTCTCTTTAAATTTTTATTGCCTAAGGGGGTGAGGAGAAGTATCATATTACATGCTTCCACTTGAAAATTATACACTTTAATTGCAAGGAGTGGGATATTATTATGTATAATATATCTCGAGAATCATATATAGTTTAAAACACTTGCAAAATTTGTTTTTTGTTTGCTTTTAAGTTTTAAAAACGTAGTAAACAGTTTTATCAACAGACAAGTCAAGTAACCAACCAAAATTGTATGCTTTTGAGGTGTTGTTCAATGTTCTCTCAAGCACGGTTTCATATCAGACGCCTCTGGATCTAGTCTATATTATTAAATCAATCGTCACTACAAATATAGAAACCTATATTTATAATATTTTTGTAATATGCCAAGCTATAAACATGCGGAGAGCCGGAGATTGATGTCCACTCTAAAATCTGTTGAAGCATTTTACAGTTTAGAAGGTAGTAAGATACAAAAATTCTCAGGGAAATGTGGTAAATTATGATTTGTGTTATTCGAGAACTTCCTTCTTGTTGCCGATTCTATAAACATAAAACATGTACAAGTCTGAAGCCTGAGTGAAGGCAAAAGCCTCGTCCGCAGCTGGGGGAAAATACAAATTACGATATAGTATTGTATTGTAAATATAGGCTATATGCAAAGAAATGATAGCGCATCAGGTTTACAAAATATTTTTCATACATAATTCGAGACATAATTCATAAAAACTGATGCGTACCCTTTCCACAGATATATAATATATATATATGTAAAATTTAGTCCTTCAGAGTTAATTTAGTCCCATTGAATCAGCTGTAGAGTGTATAGTACAGCAAAATAAAAACATCGTTGTACACTAAATTTTGTCTATACTATAGGACAAAGACTTTAAAATAAGTCGGCTTATTGGACACTGATGTCTCGCAGTCACAGACCATATGCACAGACACAATACATAGTGATATGGATACTTTCAGCAAATACTAAATAACTGTATTCTAAATCCCTTTTGTATATTATATTAGATCAAGCTAGAAAGACGAAGAAAACTATTTAGGATTTAAAGTGTGGACGTGTATACTAACACATATGAAGTATAATTACATATGTTTTATCGTAAATATTCAAGTTGTACCGCACGCACGGAAGAGTCGTTGAATTTGCCTTTATCGGATAATTTTACCGTACGTTTGGTAACATAAAGTTATACTTCGACATACTTCTTGATCGTCGCGTTTAGCGATGCCAAGGCGGGATATTTTACAATCTTGAACGAGATTTAACCTCTGGATAGCATTGTTTACACACAGTAGGATCTCGATATTTTATAGCAATTCCATATGTCAGCATTAAAAAAATCCATTTTGTTTGCAGTTTGAATACCAGACAGGATAAGGTTCAACACTGTTAACACTTAACAATCATATCAGTCAGTGATATTTATTGATTGTGTTTTATATTAAAATACCGTGCGACGCGTGCTTTCCTTGGCTTGACAAGCGTTGTGTATTGAAATCTGATCCAACTTATCGCTTGAAATGTAACTCAACACTCCAGGATACAGTAGGTAGTGACATGATGATGAATGCGACTATTTTATAACAACAGTTTTGTCACAATTTCTTGTTGCAAATTTTCAATTCATCGCCCCAAAATACTTTTTTCCAAACGCAACAATATCACAGAAGACAACACGCTCCTGTACCACCCCTCCCTAAGTGTATTCTCAATTTATCACGCGAAATCCGCGTGACACGTGACCAGCTCCATCCAGGGTATTATCTCCCCAAGAGATAAGAGCCTGGGAACGAGGTTGGCTTGGACCCCCCCCAAACACAAAGCCTTCGCTACGCCCCTGTTCGTTGTTCATTTACATTTTGTACACACGCTCCCATAGTATTTACATCGCTAAGACACACACATAAAATAACACGCAGCTTAGTGTTTAAACAACCTAATTCACACAAAAACTAATACACAAATTTATGTTTTAAACAAAATTAATTTCTCGCCTTAAAGCAAAAGCTTGAACTCCGCCAAAATATTCGAGCAAACTCGAGCAAAATATTATTGCCAAAGTTATTATTGCGTTGGTTGACTGCATGCATAAATTAACACATGATTAACACAAATAAAGCGCACGCAAAGTACGAACTCTTGCACGCACGCTAAGTACGAACTCTTGCACGCACACTAAGTACGAACTCTCGCACGTACGCTAAGTACGAACTCTTGCACGCAAACTCTGTTGATGCCATATGGCGGGAAATAAATGTGACGTCATACATACATTCGCTTGAATAACTTCCGCCGCTATATGGGGGGGTAACCTACTGATTTATAACTGGTTATATTTCGAAAGTGACATGTACCCGAGCTGCGAGATAAAGGATTTCTAAAATACTACCTGTTCTATTTCCTAAATTAATTATATCAGACATATATATTGTCATGTTTACTTTCATGTATTGAAGGTGGCTATTATTCATGGCGGTGACAAAAGCAAAAATAAAGTTCCATTACATGACAACATATCACGTTTGAGGCAAAGGAAGACTAGATTGTGATACTTGAAATCTACTCTAAACTGGAGCATTTGGAAGACATATCTTTGTCTTTAACTCTTGCTACACAATTTTCGCTCCACAAACGCCACAATTCAACAGGATTTGCCAACTACAATATTGTAATAAACTACACGGGATTATAATTAACAAAAGTCGGATTATCTTTTCTCAAATTGCAAGTTCATTCAAGATTATTCAACCTGCACAAGATTATAGTGGACCAGCCAACTACAAAGGATAATGTTTCGGGAGAGGTGGATCATTCTACTGCTGCCGTGTGGACAGTCACCGTTTGCCTCTTACTGCAATATTGGGGAACGTTATTGAAAAGCGAACAAGGTGAGATTTTAGATCTAGATATTCAAACTATATCTATAACTTCGAAGATAAGCAGAAATTTGAAGAACACAACTTCAAATCATAATTTTACGAAAAATTATCAACAGATTATGGATTTGAATTCTATACCACTGATTACATCAAATTTAACAACACGGAAGATGAATAGTCTATCTAGCGCTGCTTCAAAGTTACACAGAAGTTTAAACTCAACCTCGAAGATTAGCATGAATATAAAGAACACTAAAACTTCAAATCGACATTTCATCTACTTAATCCAAACTGAAAGCTGCCTTTCGAGTCATCTCCTTCGCCCTGGTATATTTGGTTATGAACGCAAGAACGATATTCTGGTTCTAAGTTGGAAACAACCATGCATATCACAATTTTCAAAGCGATTTAAACACATAAAGTATATTTACAAAGTTAATAATACTTGGAGTGAAGGCAGAAATTTCCTGTATCATTTTGCGAGGCAAATGCCCAAAGATTACTTGTATTATATTTTCATGGATGGTGATTTAAATATCAATTTTACCACGGAGTCTTTCAAAGAGCGTTATCGAAATCTTGGAATCCGCTGGCCACTAGAAGCTTTTGAGGAATTTCTATTAAAACACGAGCCTGCAATAGGCATGCCTCTGTACTGCAAATGTTTGAGGTTCAATAAGATCACTGGAAAACCGGAAATTCTCTGCTGTGATCCAATGAGGAATTAAATCCGTTACCTGAATTTTTACCAGTTACGATTCATTTTGACGCGGCTTTTAATGCTTTTCATAAAACGCGCTGGATCTAATGCTTCCCTATAGGTTAGATTACGAAAACCAAAGTTGGTGGCAAAGTCAAAAATTTGTAATACTAGCCGCTGATCTAATGTTTCGCGGGCAGGTGTTAAGGTTTTCGCCTGTTACGGTGCTAAATACAGCTCACAGTAACTATCCTAGATCAGACTGGGACAATTGGAGTCATATTTATGATATTTTAAAAGCTGAGATGCCTGAGAAATATAGAGAACAAGTTAAGTGGACGCCTGATTATAACTCTATTAATGTCATGCCCATTGTAAAAAATAGTACAGTGATTACGCCGATGTGGACTATGGAAATACCCTCAGAAAAGATAACCGTTGAAGCTTTCAAGCATTTTCGCACTTAATTCGTCTAAAGCCTGGTTCACACTAGTAACTGATTTTGTCGGCGATTTTTCTCATCCTGACGCATGCGAATGAGTGGACTCACGAACAAAAGTATGTGACCATTGTGGAATCGGTTTTACAAAGGCATGCGCAGATATGTCATTCACTTGATCACATCGGTCAGGAAGATAAAGATTGCCGACAAAATTGCTAGTGTGAACCAAACTTAAGGGCAATATCCGGTACCACCTGAATCAACTTCCGGTCTCACGATCGAGTGAAAGAGGGACTTGGAACAAGTCTAGTCTCACGAAGTCATCACGCAATGTCGTTGACACTTAACTCGGCAATTAACTTCAAGTGGAAAATTACTTAGATTATTAAGCGCCTTTTTAAACAAATGCCGTATTTGACCAAAATTAAGAACATTTGCTTAGAATGGGAATTTACATGTTAAAATAGAAGGTCATTATATCTTGACATTCAAACTATTGCTTTGTCAAGTTTGTTAACTCTTGTTCTCGTCTGACTGAGCCGTGAGAGTTGCGAAAACTCTCATGTATTATATATTCCCGCTTGCTGACTCTCATGCAACTCGTGTTTTCGTTTGTCCGAGCCTTGAGAGAGCGGAAATCCTCGTGTAAACTCCCGCTTGCCGACTCTTATAGTCTTATCTGACTCATACTTTCGTTTGACTTGTTCATGAGAGTTGAGGAAACCCTCGTCGACTCTCATCCTTGTTTCATTCAGGCTTTAATAGAAAGACGCATTTCATAAATTGTGCTGCTCTATTTTCATATTCTAACTTCACATAGCTAATATAACTTCAATATTCTACACAATAACATAATACATATATGACTATTATTATTTATTTTTATATATTACTTATATTATTTTAACAGTTAGTATATTTCCATATTCTTAGTCCATTATTCAAAATTGAAATCTAATGTCCGTCAAGTCCTAGAATTTCGGCATTTCGGTTGATCTTCATAGTTGTAAAAGTTTGGTGAGAGTTGTACTCCGTCCAGGACGTCTTGTCTGAATCTCAGAACGTCCAGGTCGTCTTGTCTGAATCTCAGAACGTCCAGGTCGTCTTGTTTGAATCTCAGAGCGTCCAGGTCGTCTTGTTTGAATCTCAGAACGTCCAGGTCGTCTTGTCTGAATCTCAGAACGTCCAGGTCGTCTTGTCTGAATCTCAGAACGTCCAGGTCGTCTTGTTTGAATCTCGGAACGTCCAGGTCGTCTTGTCTGAATCTCAGAACGTCCAGGTCGTCTTGTTTGAATCTCGGAACGTCCAGGTCGTCTTGTTTGAATCTCAGAACGTCCAGGCCGTCTTGTTTGAATCTCAGAATGTCCAGGTTGTCTTGTCTCAATCTCGGAACGTCCAGGTCGTCTTGTTTGAATCTCAGAACGTCCAGGTCGTCTTGTTTGAATCTCAGAACGTCCAGGTCGTCTTGTTTGAATCTCAGAACGTCCAGGTCGTCTTGTTTGAATCTCAGAACGTCCAGGTCTTCTTTTTTGAATCTCAGATCTTTCTGATTTTAAGACCCCAATATCCGACTTTTCAAGTCTCAAAGTCTGATCTTCTTGAGGTAGGACGACATCTGATTCCTCAGATGATTCGATGATATCATTTAGTTTCCCAGGTCGGCTTGATCCACCTTGTTGTAATATCTCATCAGATTCATTTTCTTCACTTGCTATCCATTTTGTATTTTCTTCATCCCAGTTATTAGAAAGATAATTTATAATATCGCTGAAGTTTTCTTCGACTGTTATACTTTCTTCAGCACGAACAGAACCTTGCATGAAAGGAAAACATATTATAAAATAACATGTTTACTACGCGAGCTGTGATTGGTACCCGTGCGGGATGAGACATTATAAAATAACATGTATATAACGTGTGCTCTGATTGGTCGAAACCCGTGTTTGGATCAGGCCATCCAAACACGGAAGACTATCGTGTTGTTGTTATTTTATAAAACAATTACTTTATGGTTTCCGTGTTTGGATGGCCTGATCCAAACACTGAATGTTGCTCGAGTTAAGAAAAGCTCGCAAAATCACTCGCCTTCGGCTCGAGATTTCGCGCGCTTTTCTTAACTCTCGCAACATTCCCGCGTGTTTGGATCAGGCCATCCAAACACGGAAACCATAAAGTAATTGTATAATCATGCACGGAAAATTTTAGGCGCTTTGCGGGGTTTTTAAATGTCGGGAAATGCTATTGTTTCTTTGTCGTTATGTTATAAAATAATTACCGAATTGTGTTCCGTGCAGGATTGTGTTAGGATGTTGCTCGACTTTCAGCTAAAAAATCCCGCGTGTTGGGATCACGCAATCCTGCACGAAAAACCATTCGGTAATCCTTTAATATTGTTTTAGGCATCTCGCTCGACAGAGCACACGCAAGTTAGGAGTATTTTCGTAGCGAAATCTCTATACATGCATATCTAAGACCTATCTGCTACGAGCATATATATACTTGTGGGCAGGTGTTCAGGTTTTCGCCCGTTACGGTGCTAAATAGTCCGTTCTAAATTGTCTGAATCTAAGAACGTCCTCGGAATTTGGTTCAATAATATCTCGAATTACGTGTGTTGCTAGTGTAAGTAGTGTCTATTCGAAATACTGCGGGTCTTTTGGATCAATCTACTTGAAAAATACAATCAGAACTTCGACGTTTCGAGCGAAGATCTTTCGTCTGTATTAGCTGCTTTTTCATGACAGCTCCCGATTGGGTTTTCAATAATGCATATATTTTTGGCTCGAAATTCCGGCCAAGAGAAGATAGAAACCATTAAAAAATTCTAACAAGAAGAAAATATTCTTCTTGTTACATTTTTGTTAATAAATTAGGGAAATGAATGTACATACAACAGCAAATACTATGCTATAAAACAAAGCAACAACTCACCTGCAGCGATTAATACTAGGAGAAAACCTAAGGCATTCTTGAGATACATAATTCCTCTATCTACTTTTCACTAAGTTTACTTCAGAGAGCTCAACAACAAATGCGAATGCCATAGAGCAATACATTGCGTCTTTATATATGGCCAGGCAATAAATACATCCCACAGTGTGCAAGGAAATGCGCACAGGAAGCAGATAACTGAATTTATTGCCATGATCACTTTATCAAGTTAGTTCACTTTAAGTATACCTTCAAAAGACGCCAACCAAACAAATGACGCGACAAGGCTGATATGATAAATTAAGCACTGGAAATATACTTCATTTGATTAACTGTGATTTTATGTTTGTTTGTATACGTTACATAATCAGATCCTGCCTACCATATGATTTTTGTTAGTTTAAATTCCACGCTTTTCTTTTCAAAACATTCCTCCATTAATTCATCTTGTTCAAAAACACATAATCACTACGGGTTCGTTGATCGTCAAAAATGTTCAAATCTAGTAATTTCGTATTTTGCATAATCATAGACTATCGAAAGGAATGGACTCGGTAATCTTCGAGTTAAGCCCTCCGAGTTAAGCCCTCCGAGTTAAGCCCTTTTCGAGTTAAGACCCGGCCACGCCCTAACCACACCCATGACACACCCATTTACGTCAAGGGCTTAACTCGAAGAAAGAAGTTAAGCCCCGGGGCTTAATTTGAAGTCTGTCAAGAAATTTGATGCCCGAGTTAAGCCCCGACATTTGAAGCATGTAAACGAGTGACGAAAATGAAAGAATGTCGGTGTAGCTTTATTTCATGAAAAAGAAAGTGCATTTATTTTGATATTGCGGGGGAAATTTTAAGAAACAGCCCTATAAGTTAATACAAATTATCCAGAACATTTAATGCTGGGGCATAGGACCTAGGCTACAGCATATGTTTTAAAGGGTCAAAACCTGGCATTATCCCGCGCTCTGACACAAGTTTTCGACACAGGATAATTCTTGATACACGCACAGCGAAGGACGCATATTACTATATTAGGCACCATTAAACGAAAACATACATATATGAAACACAAAACTTTCGAAAACGAATTGCAATAATCTCCCAATATAAATGTTAGAATAGTTGTTTATTAAAGACTGGACCACTGATAACTATGCATGAATATATAAGACAGGGAGGGCGAAAGGCGACTCAAATTTGCGTGGCTTCAAATGTCGGGGCTTAACTCGAGCATTAAATTCCTTGACAGACTTCGAGCTAAGCCCTAGGGCTCAACTCGAAGTGCCCAAATTGTTTTTCATACTTCGAGTTAAGCCTTTGACGAAAATGATTAGGGCGTGGTCGGGGCATAACTCGAAAAGGACTTAACTTGAAAGGCTCAACTCGAAGATTACCGACCTCAACGCCAATGGCAATGCAAAAAGCTGTAATCCGCGTGAATCCGCGTGATATGGGGTAAAACCCTATCAAAACTAACCCTGTAGCTTAAGAGGAATACTGCATGTTTTGGCCTCAAACAATTTATATTTACGAAACGGAAACATAATTGTAGCTGTTTACTTTTCTGTCTGACAAGAAAACCCGTTCAATTCTGCTGCCGATTACAACAAGAGAAACGCTCATGTCGAAGTATCCATCCAAAACTAACCCCATAACTCAAGATTCAATACGTTAAATTCATGTTTTCGTTTTAGTAGTCTGATTCTCTGATAATGCATTTACGAAACTATCATTAAATGTGTATGTTTTGATTTCATATTTGGCAAAAATAGCCGGCAGACTCGGCAATTAGTAATTACGCGTACAACAAATCAGCCATTGTTATTGTTGAAGCAAGCATCACAAAATTAACCCTGTAACTCGAAAGCAAATGTTTCTTCTTCTATATAAGAATTTTAAAAGCCGATTGCCCAGTAACAAAGCTACGAAACGATTGTTAATTTATTGTTGTGCGGTTTTGCGTTTCCAAAAAAACTTACTCCGTATCACTACGGATATCAACGCACAAAACAATGGCGTTCCAGTCCATTCCTGTCGATTGTCTATGGTATAATACAACAACAACGACAACATAACAGCAACGACAACACAACACAACACAACCTTACAGCAATGTAGAAAGTTTGAGAATAACTGAAAGGTATACTGTATATACTTGTATCTTGTATGATTAAATATTTGTATTTCTCATTTTGGAGTGGACAATAAATAGTTGATGCCTTTCACGTCTGTGACTACGGTTTCTATTTTAAATTCAATTTGTGCATGGCCCTTCGAAGTTTATAACCTGTATAGGCCGTAAAGGATAAAATAAAAACATAATATTGAAATCGTAAATAGAGATTGTTAGCAGGAATTGCGCATGTCTACAAAAGCCGTTTTAGCTATTTTAATATTTAAAATCTACAAAATAATAGATTAATCTGAGTTAATTACCGAAATATATTTAAAAGAGTTATAATTAAATTATGCGCGAAAAAATAGACTTACGCCGCAGTTCTTTTATTAACAAAATTACAATTTTTAATGACTTGAATACGTTACAGCCTTGATCTGACGTTGTTTATCCGACATTTTGTTTTAAATTGCTATTTTTCTGTTTCTATATTCTATATAGCTTCGTCCGCAGTTAAGCCTCTTACAGACGAGCAAGTTTTCTATGACCAGTTTTTATATGACAAGTTTTATTTGCTCGTCTGTATACGCAACTTTGGCATGCTAGCTTTTGAACAAGTGTACTTGTCATATAGAAAAATATGCGTTACATAATCAGATCCTGCCTACCATATGATTTTTGTTAGTTTAAATTCCACGCTTTTCTTTTCAAAACATTCCTCCATTAATTCATCTTGTTCAAAAACTCATAATCACTACGGGTTCGTTGATCGTCAAAAATGTTCAAATCTAGTAATTTCGTATTTTGCATAATCATAGACTATCGAAAGGAATGGACTCGGTAATCTTCGAGTTAAGCCCTCCGAGTTAAGCCCTCCGAGTTAAGCCCTTTTCGAGTTAAGACCCGGCCACGCCCTAACCACACCCATGACACACCCATTTACGTCAAGGGCTTAACTCGAAGAAAGAAGTTAAGCCCCGGGGCTTAATTTGAAGTCTGTCAAGAAATTTGATGCCCGAGTTAAGCCCCGACATTTGAAGCATGTAAACGAGTGACGAAAATGAAAGTATGTCGGTGTCGCTTTATTTCATGAAAAGAAAGTGCATTTATTTCGATATGGCGGGGGAAATTTTAAGAAACAGCCCTATAAGTTAATACAAATTATGGCACAGGACCTACAGCATATGTTTTAAAGGGTCAAAACTAGCTGGCATTATCCCGCGCTCTGACACAATTTTCGACATAAGATAATTCTTGATACACACAGCGAAGGACGCATATTACTATATTAGGCACCATTAAACGAAAACATACATATATGAAACACAAAACTTTCGAAAACGAATTGCAATAATCTCCCAATATAAATGTTAGAATAGTTGTTTATTAAAGACTGGACCACTGATAACTATGCATGAATATATAAGACAGGGATGGCGAAAGGCGACTCACATTTGCGTGGCTTCAAATGTCGGGGCTTAACTCGAGCATTAAATTCCTTGACAGACTTCGAGCTAACCCTAGGGCTCAACTCGAAGTGCCCAAATTGTTTTTCATACTTCGAGTTAAGCCTTTGACGAAAATGATTAGGGCGTGGTCGGGGCATAACTCGAAAAGGACTTAACTTGAAAGGCTCAACTCGAAGATTACCGACCTCAACGCCAATGGCAATGCAAAAAGCTGTAATCCGCGTGAATCCGCGTGATATGGGTAAAACCTATCAAAACTAACCCTGTAACTTAAGAGGAATACTGCATGTTTTGGCCTCAAACAATTTATATTTACGAAACGGAAACATAATTGTAGCTGTTTACTTTTCTGTCTGACAAGAAAACCCGTTCAATTCTGCTGCCGATTACAACAAGAGAAACGCTCATGTCGAAGTATCCATCCAAAACTAACCCCATAACTCAAGATTCAATACGTTAAATTCATGTTTTCGTTTTAGTAGTCTGATTCTCTGATAATGCATTTACGAAACTATCATTAAATGTGTATGTTTTTGATTTCATATTTGGCAAAAATAGCCGGCAGACTCGGCAATTAGTAATTACGCGCATAGAACAAATCAACCATTGTTATTGTCGAAACAAGCATCCCTGTAACTCGAAAGCAAATGTTTCTTCTATAAGATTAAGAATTTTAAAAACCGATTGCCCCATACAAAGATACAAAACGATTATTCATATATTGCTGTGCGGTTTTCCGTTTCCAAAACTTACTCCGTATCACGGATATCAACGCACAAAACAATGGCGTTCCAGTCCATTCCTGTCGATTGTCTATGGTATAATACAACAACAACGACAACATAACAGCAACGACAACACAACACAACCTTACAGCAATGTAGAAAGTTTGAGAGTAACTGAAAGGTATTCTGTATATACTTGTATCTTGTATGATTAAATATTTGTATTTCTCATTTTGGAGTGGACAATAGTTGATGCCTTTCACGTCTGTGACTACGGTTTCTATTTTAAATTCAATTTGTGCATGGCCCTTCGAAGTTTATAACCTGTATAGGCCGTAAAGGATAAAATAAAAACATAATATTGAAATCGTAAATAGAGATTGTTAGCAGGAATTGCGCATGTCTACAAAAGCCGTTTTAGCTATTTTAATATTTAAAATCAACAAAATAATAGATTAATCTGAGTTAATTACCGAAATATATTTAAAGAGTTATAATTAAATTATGCGGGAAAAATAGACTTACGCTGCAGTACTTTTATTAACAAAATTACAATTTTTAATGACTTGAATACGTTACAGCCTTGCTCTAGGCGATTTTTCAAAAATCTTTTGGCGTGCATTATTGTCTGGTTTATAAATGCGGCTATCTGACGTTGTTTATCCGACATTTTGTTTTAAATTGCTATTTTTCTGTTTCTATATTCTATATAGCTTCGTCCGCAGTTAAGCCTCTTACAGACGAGCAAGTTTTCTATGACAAGTTTTTATATGACAAGTTTTATTTGCTCGTCTGTATACGCAACTTTGGCAATTTTTTCTATGACAAGTACACTTGTTCAAAAGCTAGCATGCTATAGCTTTTGAACAAGTGTACTATCATAGAAAACATTGCCAAAGTACAAATTTTAACTCGTCTATATATGGGACAACAAGGAAAACTTGTCAAAGTAATTTGAGCAATTTGAGGTGCGGTTGGTCAGCGATTTATGGTTGTATTAGCTATCATTGCGATCAGAAAACCACAAACTTGTCATAGAAAATTTGTTGTACGTACACACGTGCAATTGGCGAACAAAACTTGTCATATAAAAAATTGTCATAGAAAACTTGCTCGTCTGTAAGAGGCTTAAACTATTAAAGACCATGTAAAGTCCATTCTGCGCATGTGCTATGGGGGGTCCGCGATGTAAACAATGCCCAAATTTCGCGTTGTTTCGATTAAAATTCGACATCTTCTAAATCAGAAACTCGAATCTGTATTTACTTAAAGCATAGCGAACCTTTAGTGAACCAGAACACATCATAATTTTCTAAATATAGCGTGTTTAAAATGTAAACAAACGGACGTTGTTGGTTTGTTTACATCGGGACTTTACATCACCTCAGTTTAAGAAACTGGAGGGCACTCAGAGACAGTTGGTTAGAGCGCTTCACCGGAATCGCAGGGCCGCAGTTCAATTCCTGCCAGAGGGCCTAAGTTGCATTTTTCGCAACTGCTCATGGCTTAACAGTGGCGGCGCCAGGCTTGTAGAAGTGGAGAGGACTTTCCGAGAGCCGAAGGCTCGAGGGACCGCTGGGGGCGTCAGGGGGCATGGTCCCCCGGGAAAATTTTGAAATCTAGAGTCGCTGAAATGCGATTTCCAATATTTTAGGAGTAATATTATACAGACTGATTCGGAAGATTATAAAGTACACTGAAACACACGATTTTTCACGAGTATTTGTATGTATAAGGTCTGGAAATATACAATGATGGATAGACTGTCAAGATCACAAGACGATATCTGCGACTCTGTGTCTCTCTTCGTACCCCCTATTCAGTTTATCTATATGCTGGACTGTTAGACGTACCCTCCCCCCCACTTTTCTGATTGGATTTGGACGAATTAGAAAAGTTACTCCGGAGAGAACTGGGGGGGACGTGTCCTCCCCAGTCCTCCCCGTGGCGCCGCCTCTGCCTGGCTAGGTCTGAAAATGTATATACATTTCCGTTCGAGTATTCCATCTACTGACACATTCTACTATTAATCTTATCGAACGAGATGCCGAGAAAAATCTTTATATTTACCCATACCTAATACTGACATCACTCCCATCTTATATACCGAATTTGTAGCTGAGTTGGTTAGAGCGCTGCACCGGAGTCGCAGGGCCGCAGATTCAATTCCTGCCAGAGGGCCTAAGTTGCATTTTTCGCAACTGCTCCTGGCTAGGTCTAAAGTGTTGTATATAAATTTCCGTTCGAATATTCCATCTACTAACACCTACTACTCAGAGACTGCATATACCTCTGCCAGCATATGAAGCCCCTGTTTATATGAATCGTATATATGAGAGGAGGGCCAGCCTTCTTATAGGCGAGATCTCGCTATTGACTACCCGAGATCTCGCCTAGTAAGGCTGGAAATTTCCCATATAAACGTAACAGGGTGGACTGGCCCTCTTTGTAACGCTAAGTATAAAACTTGTCGTATCTGTGTTAAACTCCGCTTTTTGAAGTCATTTTCGATATAAATATTTAGCTCTATAGAACAATATTCAATTGTCTGCTGGTTTTTATTCGAAAATTTGCGCGGCAAAATATTATTTTGGACTTCGTAAGAAAATAAATGAGTTGTAGGGAAATCAATTAATGTTGTAAACACGAAGTGAAAATCAGCCTTGCTGGGAGGGCTAGCCCCTCGTGTAGGACTCGTGTAAACAGGGGCTGAGTCAAGCTTTGACCCCTTGCCTTGTTTACGTTTTTCTGGCAGGCAAAAGTTTTGTAAAGCTCCCAAGAGAGCTTCGCTATTGTGATATGCATTGTTGCATCACAATGGAGAACAGCCAGCAGAATTGTAAGCAAGACAAGGGGTCTATTCATGATCATGCATAAATTATACATTCACTAATTACACATTCACTTATGTTCAGCCAGGTTTCGCAAGACAACTTTTGTAAATTTCTCATCACGAATTTTCATTCAAACTGAACCTAAATTTAATCAATTTATCCTTAGCTTATGGACTAATGCTCTACAATTTTCGTACTAAATATCGTTATCGTGGCAATCGTGCCGTCACAGATAAACCGCACACAGATCCGGGCTTAAGTGGTGTTTTGCACAATGTGTGTTTTATAGAATTTCTAGAGTAATAAAATATAAAGGTAAAGGTCTTCTATAAGTGCATGAGTCTGCATTCGTGACCACATCAGCAATCTGTGAACGTCATGCCTATAGATTTTAGGCCAAATTGTGGGCGAAATGCGGACGGAGTGGGATTAAGGTGTGTCTGAAATTGTCGGAGTTTTAACCTACACATTATTGACGTTTTCCAGAATAAACATTTCAAAGCACATCGATATCCTCCCCATTATAGACATATCATCAGTGGTGTAACTTAATGCTTTCCCCGGAAATTTGTATCATGGACAAGTATAACTAGAATTTTCTTCTTGGTTTTCTCATCTGGACAAATACATGCCCCCTCCCATCCTCTCTCATAGACATCCCTAAAATCTGGTATTAAGTAAGACAACAAACCAGTCACACCATTGTCATAACATACACCATTGTCATCCTTAAATTTTCCGATGGCAATCATCCACCCAATAGATCCTTTTAAAGGTCGCGAGTTGTGTATGTATGTATGTATGTATGTATGTATTTATGTAAATGATCCTCTAAATGATCCTCTAAATTATCATTTATGATCCTCTAAATGCAGTTTATGTCTATGGGAGAAGTACTTTATTATTTGCGAACCTTCTCTGGCCACTCTGAACAAACACAACGAACTAGTGTCATCTTGCAGACACGCTAGTAAATTCTTATTTAGGAACTTTGTAACATGATTTTTAACGCAGCTCTTTAAACTAATCTTATATATCTTACACTAATTAAACCTTCCGGGACATGTTTTTTGTACATTGTTTGACAACCACTTGAAACTTCAAGTGGATATTATGTATATAGTATAAAGTATAACCTTACATGCCAACGGTCAAAATTTCAAATTAACCAATAATAGCCAAGAACGATAGTATAGATCGATATATAATCCTACGTGTATAATTATACAACTTAGTCATTAGATCATTTTGTCTGAAGAGTACCACGCATACGTGTGTAGCACGAAACTAACTAGTAATAAAATGTCTATTCAAAACTGTTGAATCTCTGAATTTTAACTGTAATATGCTCTGGTTTTCCATTGAGTACTCTGCAAACGGTTTTTACTATATCGTCTATAGTCTATATATAGCTGACAAAACGGGAATGTGGGATTGCTTTAACATACTTTTAAGTTTTAAGCTGGAATTCTCTTCGTTTATGATGATGTCACATTTTAAGTAGATTATACGCTATCGTATAGTATCGAATTTTCTGGGTGTGACGTCATCTCATGCATGTATGATCAAAGTTTGGCCAGAAGATTCTAAACGTATACTTGTGTTTTGATCAAAGTCTTTGAAAGAGTCTTATACTTCACACACTTTTATCAAACTACTTTGTTATATACCATGTAATTGCCATCTTACTGCCAGAGATTACTGTTGTAAATGAAATGTTGTCGTAACGATATATCAAAGTGTCTTGACAGCCATCTAACTTGCTGTTTTTAATTGTTTTAGTATTGTTTTTAATAGTAGAGTCAGTGATTTTAGAGTCAGTAAAGACGCTGGACCAATAAGAGATGGCCTCTATAAAAGACCTCTAACGTATAACCCTTGCCAGACCAGGGGCTTCGTTGGCGCAGTCGTCAGAGCAAGCGCCTTTCATGAGGACTCATGACACTTATGTGAAAAGAGTCAGTCAACGCTCTACCGAAAGTCGTGGGTTTTCTCCGGGTACTCCGGTTTCCTCCCACAGGGAATGTTGATAGGGTGGGTTTGGATTAGCCCCAAACTAACCCTTCCATCGTAGCTGTGCTCCCTGATCAGACATGAGTCATTCGGTGGCTGCCAGTGGCGCCTTTAATAAGCCTTCGACTCGATTAAGTCGAGCTGCGTCCTTCACAATTCAGCTCAGCTCTCAGCTGCAAGTAAGGATGATCAGCACACCCCCCACTTACTTGCCTCTAGGGGAACAGTTTCGAAATGATACAGCTATCTAATATAAGTAAAGTTATAGTTAAATAGCGGTGAGGATTATGCTGTGATAGGAGATTATAACTTTTGAGGTTTTCTTGGGTTAACCCACCCAAGTTGTATGTTTTGCTGTTTTAACTTTGGTACTCAGCCAATGCAAAATACAAGAAGCTTCACACACGACGCTCCTCTAAAATGTGCCTATAACAAGGGTGTATAGCTTTCCACATGTTTTCATTTATTGGTAATTATCACGGTAATTATTTAATTGCCGCGACAATATGTCACCTGATTGCGTAACTGCTTATGATTGGTTATGTTAATTGCAGGACAGTCGGAAATCGTATTTGTTTCAAGTGCATTGTTTTTGTTTTTCTGTTTTCGAGTTACCTAAAATTCTCTAGAAGACGAGATAACAACAGAAAATATTGCTGTTTTGAAAAAGTAATTAAATCAATATTGCATTCATGTAAATAGAAGCGGAGCTTATTCAACCGCACTACCCGGCCATTCTTTTGTTTTTATTCTCATTCCAAAACCAGATCATCTTACTTCGCTAGTTACTCGTCAAGAGGAAAGCACTGAGCATTAATGCATGGGTTCACTTCAAAACAGATAGACGATGTTGTATGCTTTTTTCTTGTGATGAAATTATGTATGCTTTTTTCCTCACATGGTTTTCTATTTAATATCGAGTTATCCATGTATCTATTTACTGGCCCTTGCGCTGACGCGAGTAAACTTTAAGACAGAACTCACTCAAGTTTGATGATGGAGGCTTAATGTGTTCCTGTTTGGGGCTTGGGCGGATTTTATCATCCGGATGGCAAAATGCTCAGTTTCCACGCTTTGTGCTTTTCACCGCGATTTTCCGGCTTTTTGTTAATTGAGAAGATGCATTGATCAACTTCATGTGTCATATTCAAGTGTTTATTGTTGTTTTACACTAGACTGTAAAAAAGACGAGTTACTAAAAACAATTAACAACTTAAGACAAAACATAGCAGTTAGGCTTATTATAATAGCATCACGAAGGCAAAGCTCCTATCTAATAATATATTCCTATAGGCTATATAATCTAAATTTATCAGGGCATATTTTAACTATATAACTACTGGGACATTTACCCCAGTAGGCCCTTTTCTTGCCCCACTAGTGATGCAAGATTTTCAGACGCACTGGGCCCTTTTTGTCATTAATAAGGAAGCCTCTCACAATAACTGTCCTTCTATATCTTTGTCCTGAAAGTCTTGAAATGTTTTGCTGAAGGCACAGATTAGGACATCCTGACGTCAGAGCAGAGGCAATGTTTCTAGAGGGTACCCTAGCTTAGCAAACAGTCATTTTCATCAAACATACATGCATTAACGACACAGTCAATTATTTTTATTACATTGACTTCATTTTCAAAATATTTAAGGCCCGTTTACACTACGCACGATTATTGGCACGGCACGGATAAAAATGGTACCCGTACCATTTTTATCCGTGCTGAGACTACCTAAATAGGTAGTCTCAGCATGCACGGGTAAAAGTGGCACGGGTAACATTTTTATCCGTGCCGTGCCAAATATTGAGCGTAGTGTAAACGGGCCTTTAATAAACCATCTAAATTACCACAAATCCACACGATGTCTCTAAAAAAACGAACATTCCAATGAATGCAAATGGTTTATACTTATAATTTCTTTCCTTTCCTACTTGACTAGTCCAAATGCAAATTTCTATACCAAATTATTAAAATTAGAAGTCTTTCTGTGGGAAAAATGCAGCGTACTTTAAAATACCCTTCGGTGACCCGTAATTATGTAGTTTGTCCTTGGCTACAATTTTTACCAAATAAAGATGTGTTTTTATGTTTCTATAATATAGTATAAGATCAATATTTATTACATAATATTCTCAAACTCAATAGCCATGATCCAAATACAAAGAAAATGCGAAATTGAGACAAAAATTACAATAATGTAAGTCTCTATACGGGAGAGATAGGTGAACTGAACAACTTCTGAACACTACCACAAATGGAAAGATATAGATGAAACTTCTCCATTACGCTCGCTTCCTATAAGGCTATAACAAAACTTTTGCCACACGTAGACATGATAGGTGGCCTTCAGTCATCCCCCACTATCGCTGTTTGGCACATCATCAAGTATTTCCTGTTTGACTCTCAAGGACCAAATTCAATTATAAAAATTTTTCGCGTGCTTAATTTCCTATAAAAGCCCGAAGCAATGAGTAAGAAAATAATCACATTAAGATTTGTTCTGATACGGAAAGATGACTATGTTGTGGTATTGTTGCTATGTTCTATGGTGTTTGGTATTTTGCGTGTTGTTAAATAATGGTATATCATTTGGGTAAGTGTTTAAGAGTATTGTATAATGTTATATGTACTTAATCATTGTAATGTATACAATTAGAGTGTAGATAGTCTGATATCAAGAATATAGATTATAGGTCAATGATAATATGCATGTTAAGTGGAGTGGTGTCATGTTGAATATCTGATACTGTATTTTTGTTTCGACATTTCTCATTTACGCAACTGGATTGTTTTTTATTTCGTGTTTTTTATCCGAGAGGATTAAGAAATTGGGATGTGTTATAGATTTAAATTTTGCGCAGGCGTTTAACATCGAAAGTTCAAACTATTAATTGTTGAACTTAAATTGCACAATTAAAATTGGCCTCACGTATATGTTGAGAAAATGATAGTCAATCTGGCAATAGCGTTAGATGGATATCTGACTATCAGTTGTTTGTTTTGTTCACTTGTACAATTGGCTTGACGTCGGTTGACGAAATAGTGTATTTCTAATACTAGAATTGGATTAAATGGGAATCTAGCTATGTCTATTGTTTAACTATCCTAATTTAAAAATTGGCTTTGACGTACGTTGAAAAAAAAGCCGTTTATCTATATAAGAATGTATAGGATTAGATGATAATTGAACTCCAAGAATATCGAAATAAAATACTTCGATGTTTCGAAGACCCTTCGCGTAACGTTAGTAGCTTGCCCTTATCGAGGAACGTGGTGTTGCATGTATCATGGAACCTCACATTGTGAAGTCGATTGTTCAAATTTTTCATTTTACAATTGGCTTCACGCGTATATTAAAAAAAATGTGTTTATCTATAAACATATATAGGAATGGTTTAGTACGAAATCTGATTATATGTGTTGTTTTCTGTCTATCTTTCATGCTATTTTTAGTAATTAAAAATTCCAATCTGTAGCCGGGACGTATACTGGTCTAAATTCTGGAGACCAAAAGATCATATACATTTGTCATTATAGCAATAAAACCACAGAGTGTTTTTATTATCTTTTGTAAGACTATATACTCCAGCGTGCTGACAATGCTTTGCAATATACCTTGGATTGTTATAATGACACAAATATTTCATACCGGTGCAGTTAGCCTGCGTGACCGCGAGGGACAAATCACTGATTTACATATCGTAGCTACACCTTCAGAAAAATTACAAAAAAAATCACAAAAAAATCACAAACAAATCACAAAAAAAATCACAAAAATTCGCTTGTTGGTAGAGCATTCCGAGGTCAATGGTGCTTCAGTGACGCAGACGTCAAAGCCCTCTGAGGTCGAGGGTTCGATTCTCGCTGTTATGGACTCCGATTAAACTGAAAAGGGGAAGATCAACTCTGTCGAAAGTCGTGGGTTTTTTCCTGGTACTCCGACTTCTTCCCAAAGCGAAGGTTGACAGGGTGGGTTAGGATAAATATAGACCTCATATGACTCATGTTCATGCCCGTTTCCATCCAATTCACTCGCATATATAATTTAATTAGCAACTTTGTTACCTTTGTTCCATTCACAACAGGGTAACTATATATAAGCATGTGGGTTATCCAAAATGAAAATATCATGCGTTATAATCTTGAATGCGTGGTTCCATTGTAGGTAGCGAGGATCGAGAGAGTTTGTAGGATCGAAATTATACCACACGTTCGAGATATTGATTTATCTTAACAACAATGTAAATCTATAATTGGCTAACGCCATGATATACTTGAATGAGAGTTTGTAGGATCAAACTTAGTGAAAAATACAACAAGAACTTCGACGTTTCGAGCGAAGGCACTTCGTCCGGAAGTTAGTAGGGCCTTCCCTCGAAACGTCGAAGTTTTTGTTGTATTTCTTAGGTAGGATTGATGTTAAAGACTCGAAGCTTAAAATAAATTAATAATCTTGGCTAAATTCATAAAATAGATAAGCCCTAAAAAGCCCTGAAGGGGAGCGAACTAAGTCATGACTGCATATAATCTATATACATGTATATAGTTCGTATAGTGCAAGACAGGACTCAGTTTGTGCAAACAAAACCATCAATTAACTAACTAACTATAACAACCATATAAATTGCTTAACCTTTAGAATTGAAACTACAAGAACGAAAATGAAACGTTTTTACGAAGTACAAAAACCAACGAACAAATCATGGCCTTCGGGAATTTGGGAATCAGAAGAAAAAAGGAAAACAAAAGCTTTAATACTTTGTATGAATCGGCATGCTTTGGATGTACAACAAAGAAAAATGTGTTTAAAATTCCCACTACAAGTTGCCGCTGTATTCCGTGCTTATCGCGAGGCAGTGGAAGAGTGCCAGCATCAGTTTCGTAACGGACGATGGAACTGCAGTTCACTTGTGAGCATGCGTGGACGAACAATGCAGCCGTTGGTGACGAAATTGATGAATCGAGGTAAGGACTGGTAACGAATTTATCATTATATTATATGCAATAAAGATTTTAAATATTGTAAATCTATCTTCTTTCCCTTTGTCCCATTATTTTAAGATTTAGCCCTTCATGTGTATTGTCTCCATGTAACTCGATCTCTTGCGTCATCTTCCGTAAGTCCAATCTCTTCCACAATCTTCTTTATTCCATCACTCGATCTTATCCTTCGTCTTCATCTTACAGGTTGCCTCTAAAGAAGGTAAAAACCATCTCATTCTTGTTTATTTTACGTTCTTGACTCTGCTCTTTACTCCAGCTCTCTGACTCCAGCTCTTCTCCTTATCTCCACGTTTGTAAAATGTTCTCGGAGTAGTATTATTCACATCCATATATAATAGAAATTTAACAGCATGTATAAACTATAGAATTTTACTATTTTGGTTTTCACAGGAAATTTTCGTAGAAAATTCGAATTATTTCGGACCCACACTGACATGCGTCATATACGACGTGAATTAAAAGAGAAATTCTTATACTTTAGTCTGATTGATTCATTTCCTTTTTACACAAAAACAGGCAAAAGAATAGAACAAAGGTTATGAACAAGCAAATATTAGTATCCAATTAGGCCAAAAAAAAATAAATGTCCTGTTTCTGGTCAGCGCGCGCGTCATTTTAAACTGTGTGCGTCAACGCTTTTTTACAATAATCAAATAATAATTTTGGCAATAATAGTAGTTCTCATCTTATTCTATTTAGACCTGCAGCTTTCGTGACTTTTTAATATTAAAAACCTAAAAATTCACTATACACTTTATAAAAACTGCAGGATAGCAAAAATAGTCCTCTGACTAAATTTACTCTCAAGAAAAAAGAAGAAGGAGAAACAAGAAAAATGCCGCGTCGCGGCGTCAATTCTGGACGAGTCAACTGACCAGAAACAGAATATTTATTTTTTTTGGCCTTAGGGTTTACTATAGTTTAAATATAACTTCGAAACTTACTTTCTTTCTTAGGTTTCAAAGAAGTTGCATTCGTCCACGCCTTGGTTGCTGCAGCTGTTGCGAAGGCCGTCTCGCTCGACTGTGCCAAGGGGGTGATGTCCTCCTGTAATAGGATGGGTTCCAAGCGACGACGCTCTAAGAAGGGATATATTCGCTACGACGAGGCAATAGCACATGGCATATATTTTTCTGAGAAATTCTTAAATTTTGGGAAAAGTAGCCACGACGTTCAAGGCATGGTCAACAGGCATAACTTGAGAGCTGGACGATTGGTATGGTGAAAGTCATTACTTATTTGCAGTTTTATGAAGTTTAATTAGGGCTTCGGTGGCACAGTCGTCAGAGCAAGCACCTTTCACCTGTGAGATCGTGGGTTCGATTCTCGCTGCGGACTCATGAGACTTATGTGAAAAGAGTCAGTCAACGCTCTACCGAAAGTCGTGGGTTTCCTCCGGGTACTCCGGTTTCCTCTCACAGGGAATGTTGACAGGAACTCTTCCATCGTAATTGTGCTCCCAGATGAGACATAAGTCATACGGTGGCAGCCAGTGGCACCTTTTGATAAGCCTTCGACTCGATCAAGTCGAGCTGCGTCCTTCGTAATTCAGCTCAACTCTCAGCCGCAAGTAAGGATGAATTAGCACATCCGCACTCACCTACTACTCAGTTACAAATGGGTTGATTGACTTATTGACTGACTAATTCGTTTATTGAAACATTGTTAATCTGATTGATTGAGTTCATTAATCTATTATTGTTTGTTTCTTAATTGATCGATCTTCTTTCCAGGTATTCACGAACACCTTAAAGACAATGTGCAAATGCCATGGCATGAGTGGATCATGCAGTACAAAGACCTGTGTCAAAACTGCTTCTGGTTTACGTCTAATTGGCAACACCATCAAAACTATGTTCAACAATGCAAGAAAAGTTGAACCGGAGAACCAGCGAAGAAGTGGATTGAAACTAGTTGTCGTGGATAGTCGGCAATCTACGACAAAGACCGAGACATCACCGAAGGGAATCCAGGAATCTCCGACGAAAACCAAACTTTTATACACTGAAGACTCACCTTCATTCTGTGAAGGCGATGATACACTAGGGTTACCTGGGGTTTCTGGTAGGATATGTAGCAAGGATCCTTCTCATGCAAACAGTTGTAGAACTATGTGTTGTGGACTGGGGTATAACCAGTTTTTGGTAACGGAAGAAACGGATTGTGAATGCAAATTTCAGTGGTGCTGTTATGTCCAGTGTGATAAATGCAGTCAACGAAAATTGGTGACTAAATGCAAATGAAAATGTTGTTTAATCCTCGGCAAAACGAGGATGAGAGTTGATGAGAGTTGGCAAGTGAGAGTTTGTATATATGAAAGTTTTATCAACTCTCATTCCCCGATCAACCGAGAACAAGAGTTGCAAGAGAATTGATGAGAGTTGACTGGATTACCGCGCGTAGCAAAACCGCTCATCAAAATCTGAACCAGCCCAAAGTTACTGAGAGTTGATGAGAGTTGCCGGTCAAAGACGAGCGAGAGTTGCAACTCTCACAAACTCTCATCAACTCTCATCAACTCTCATCAACTCTCATCAACTCTCATCAACTCTCATCAACTCTCATCAACTCTCATCAACTCTCATCCTCGGTTTGACCGAGTCTTTTTGCATTGAATGGCGCAGTTCGCTCTCGTGTGTAATCAGATTTCGATGGAAGAGGGTATGAAATGCGAGTCTACATTTAAGTGGCGCTTCTCTGTCCTGCACTGTAATAAATGCAGTCGAAGAAAATTGGTGACTATATACAGATAGAAATTTTGCAGATAAGGATGTTAATAATGAAATATTTTTGCGCTTTGACTTGTATAAAATGCTATGTATATATATGCATGTATATATATTGTAGCTGAAATATTAATTTATTTAAATTATTTTTATAATGTACGCTTGATGTATCAGAATATTATGTAAGGTGATATATTAATTATATATTCTGGAAAATGAACTTGCTATTGTTTTTGTTCATGTTTTCCATGTCCATTTGAAATTTGCATTTGTGCTTGTGCTGGTATAGTATAGAGTCAAACTGGTAGTAGAGCTGTCCAAGATGCGGTGAAATTATAATTGGACAACTGCATGAACATTGCAGGAATGAACGAATAGGCTTTATTTAAGGAGAGTGACACTTGACAGTATAAATTACTGATAACCCCGTGGCCCTCTATGGCTATGATAACAATTACAAAATATAATACCTAACATATATAATTATAGAACTTATAAATCACATGCAGAATGTTATACTGTAACAAAAGTCGTTTATATGCAAAAGAAAAATTGAACATTTTGCGTTAAAGTCGCTTATATGCAAAGAAAAATTTTCAAATGTTGCCAAAAAGCAAACATTAATTCACTCTTTTGATAATTACGTCACATCCGCCCATTTGGCCTGGGAACCTCGCTTTCGTGCATCAAGACAAAACGTGATTGGCCCACTCTTCGTGGGAGTGAGGCTCCCAGGCCAAATGACGTAATTATCGAAAGAGTCTATTGATTGTTATTTCCAAAAATAAGAACAGTTACCTTGTATATTTTTAATTTATTGGTAAATACAATTTTGGAAAGCTATTTTCTATCCTTTCTTAAAATCTGTTGTCGCATGTTGCTAAGTTGAATCTGGCTTTGCTATTTTTTATCATTTTGTATTATGCTGATAGATTTTGCTGGATGCGCGTCCTGGGAACGAACCGCTTATATGCAAAATCCGCTTATATGCAAGAATCGAGTTGGCAAAAATGATTTGCGGCATATGAGCGGAGACGACTATATAACCACCATGCATGCATGCATGCTACAATCTTGGACATTACACTTGGGACCATTACTCGCAATATTGCAAAGTTAATGTACACTGACAAAACAAATTTCGTGACCCTCTCCGCCAGTTCAATGTTGTGAACAACCCGGCCCGAAACAACTTTTGACAATTTTTTACCATGACACAAGCACAACATTGAGTTGGGGCGTGGGAGCTTAAGAAGCGCAACATGATTTTACAGGGAGTTTATCATAAGCCAAAGGGGTATGGGAATTTTGCCTAGAGGGAAAGGTAGTCTCAACCAGTTATGTCCAAGATTGTAGCAACATCCAAAGATTTTTTACCACATCCAAAACCAAACTGGAATTAATCATAATGAATTAATAAAACTGTCAAACAAAACAGACGTAGTTGACCATTATGTTAATGAAAATATTTTTTCAATAATATGTTTTAGGAAACATCGAAAATGCAGAAATGAAGAACACCATCCGTTTCCGTGGGGCGTGTATAGTTGTTGATCTGAAGGTATGTAAATGTTTAGCATTTATTACAGTCACCCAGCTTAGCCTGAAGCGACTTTGGTGACCTTGTAGCGATGTATAATGTTAAAATTATATGATATAAAATTTTCTACCCACGAAAGATATGACATGGTTGTTTTGAAATGTGGCAATCTTTTAATTATGAGTTCATTAGAACATTATACGATAGTAATTGATGTAATTTGGAATAAGTGAACTTCCGAGAGGTTCACACCCATAGCTACGCGTATATTTCTCAAATAAATAATTATAATAATATTTAATCAGGAAACTTTTTCATGTTAAATTCAATAATATGTTTAATAATTATTTTAAGTATATATTTAATAGTTATGTTTAATAATATGTTTAATAATATATTTAATAAGGAAACGTTTTCATATCTAAAAAGGAATCAGAAAAACTACTTTATACATCAACATGTTCATGTCTATCATAATTTGGCTCCACAAGTTTTCCATTCTACTGTTACACTGTTCCCTTAAGATTAATTTTGCTTTTTATATATAATTTGGGGACATTTCTACCGTTTAAAACCTAACACATTGTTCAGAATCTTGAATGCGTGGTTCCATGTAGGTATAGCGATAAAACGATATACTTCATGAGCCGTGAGGTTTGTAGGACAAACTACCTGTAAAACGACAAGAGCTTTGACGCTCCGATCGAAGGCCCTTCGTCTGACCCTTCAGACACTTACCCTAACACGTTCAGTATATTTTTCAGGTAGTGATCTTGTACAAACCCTCAAGTATAGTCTATTGTACAGACAGACAGGATAACCGAACAACAATACAACAAAACAAATGAAAAACAATGAAACAAGAACGACATTTAGAGCAAATAGTTCCAAATCTTCGGCGGCCTATCAACCTAATTTTTCTTTGATTCTCTGTTGGTAATCTCCCTGAGGACCAAACAAGCTTATCGCGCGAAAGTTATCTTTCATATTAAAGATGAAATCCATCCGATCTGACCAAGAGGGTTAATCGGTTTTAGCATTTGATAGCAATCAAATAGAACATCTTTCATTTTTTTATTTCCACAATTATACTGCACCGCCCTTCAATAATGGCTATGTTACGCAGGGTATTCCCAATTTTCCCACAATTAGCTGAAACGTTATCTTATTGTCAGGATATAACGTCATCACAAAATTCTCAGCATGCTTCTAGTCACAAGGTGAACAAAACAAAAATTGGTTAATCTAGATACAAATTGGTTAATCTAGCTACAAAATACGAAACGCCATTGAAAACGAGGCCTTGAACTGACATGATATCTATACTTAGGGATCTTGTACTAATGAGTTACCTTACGTTAAATGAATGTATAATAATTACATCACTGAGTAAATGATTACCAGATCTGGATTGGTGCACGTGCAGCCACATCAAGGGTGTGTGCAGATTATTAACAAGTATGTTAATCTAATACAGATATAAGTTATTCTCAAGGCCAATCAAGGGCCGTTTGTTTGATTATTTAGCTAAAACCAACGTTAATGTTATATACTGCGTATATATAGCTGAGGAAATATTCCTGATTCGCCAGTAACGTCCAGATTTCTAGCTAGCCTGAACTTCTGCCAGTTGCGTGCCATTTTACACCTCAACAGACAAAGCATAGAACGGGCTTTTATTCCAAAATATGAAGCTAAAGTGTACTTATATTTCCAGTTATTTAAGGCATTTTTATGTCCCTTTGTCATGACATGTTTCTCATAACACAGTGTCTAATTTTAATCGTTTCTTTTTGGCTTCTATATCAATTTTCCAAACCATTGACTAAATTAATTGCGAAAGCTCCGCCTCTATAGTATCTTCAAAAAACAATTCTAAATTTAGGAATACATGGCAAGGTCAAGGAATACTACAAAAGCTCCACTTAAATTGAATACTGTTCAAGTGGTTAATTTGGAATTTTTACCTGTGGTCTTAATCTATTGTAACGCCATTTTGTATCGTGATGTATTGTGCTCGTGCATTATGTCAGGGTAAAATTCTATACGTGGATGGTTTAGCTTAATCTGGTAGGGGGGGGGAGGGAATGGTTTGGTGCTGATCAGGGGATGGTCATGAAGCAAGGTGTGGGCAGCGACCGAGGCAGCGTGAATCATCACTGAGGACCCCGCAGGTCAAGGAGAGATTGCCTAGTTGGTCAAAGAGGCCTCCAGTGGCCCAACGCGTGATCACATGATCATGTGATCACAAAACATGTTTCACAAGTTAATGCAAAGTTGTAAAGATTACGCCTCAAACGTCAAAGTTTGTCAGCCAAACGTTTTAACTTTAATGTTGGATAAAAAGTGTGTTTATACTTACAACTATTTTCAAGAATCTGTCAACTATAACGCTACAACTAGGTTTCAGAAAGTTTCTATCGCAATTTTCAAACATTTTTCATATTAATGCAAACGTTTTGATTACGCCGATAAACTATTATTGTGGCGTGAGAATATAAAATTCAATTTGCATTTATAGCTGGCTTCCTAAATTTATCAACGTATCAGATGCATTGAATTAAGGTGTAAACATTGAAGTTTGAGGCGTAATCGTTCCAATTTTGCGTTAGTTTTTTATCGCGGGTACACGCTTAGCCTTAGGTACGGTGCAAACGACTGCATATATAAAGATATACTGATATATAACTACTTGGAATGCGTGGTTCCTAATAAGGATCAAATTACTTGAAACATATAAAAGAACTTCCATCTCTACCAATAACTTCCAGACGAAGGGTCTTCGCTCGAAACGTCGAAGTTCTAGATGTTGTATTTTTCAGTAGTTTGATATATAACTGACCCAGGCATTTGCCGAGAGCAGACGACGTCACGAGAACGCCTACCGCGAAGATCTTCAGCTAAATCTCTCCGTAATTGTTTTCTTTTGTGCAAAGTAAGGTAAGGCCCGATCTTCATCAAGGCAAAAAATGTATAAATCGAAAGCTGTTCAAAATAATTAAATAGACGTGGTGTTTTAGACAAAATGAAGTCAATTATATTTATTACCATGAAAACACATACAAGGAACTTGAATCTCTGAATGGGAGGAGATAGGGGGCGTTCCCAAGACCACCTACCTTCTCGGCTAGACACGGAACGAGACAATTATTCGTGCATCTATATCAGATCGTACAACTATTGTTTGCTAATTTTCGTCTACGTCCCACATTTATTTAAATGTTCAATAATAATATACTTGCCAGTTCCAAGGACGCCAAACTTAAAATAGCCTAATTGTGGTGAAGTGTTCCTTTATTTAAGTGTTCCGTCCGATGGTTATCTTTCTATATATCTGTATATGCATTAGTTCCAGGAGTATATATTTGAGAATGAGTATTTGAGATTGTGAAGAATTTCATATGCTAAATTCGATTTGAATCTACAGGTTTCGCGCACAAATATGTTTCTCTCTGATCATGACACTAAACACGTGCGCTAAACATAAGAATACAACCCTAAATTATACCGGGTGGCGCAAAAAAAAGTACGACTGTTTGATTTAGTATAACTTAAAAACTAGCTATTACACTTAAATAAGCTTCTTTGCATTCAGCGATGTCTAACTTAAATTTTGATATATGCCATGTGCATTTTCATGCAATAATGACTGAGATAGTTGCGTATTTAAACTTGAGTAAACATTTTTGGAACTGTCGAGAATTAGCTAAAAACGGCCTATTAAACTAATTTGATAACCGTTACCATTTTATCGTATAAGTATTATTTCAATGAGAAGTGAAGTTGAAGTTAGAAATGTATCTGGAATAGATATGCTCTTTTATTCTAACTTTTGGCCTTCTAACTTCAACTTCACTTCATTGAAACGAATACTTACGTAAAATGCTAATGGTTATCAAATTATTTAATAGGCCATTTTTAGCCGCTAATTCTCGACACTTCCAGCTATCTCGGTCAATATTGCAAGAATTTTAGTTTGTAAGTTATAATAAATCAAACAAATCAAACAGTCGTACTTTTTTTGCGCCACCCGGTATATAAAGAAAACTTAAAGTCAAATTGTAGATGCTTGTTCCATAGCAACGTAGAAATTACTGAATAGTCAATACCGTGTACATGCTCTGCCAAATTCTTGCAATAGTTCGGCAGATCTAAGAAAAATTTCAAGTCACATTATTAATGAAAGTTTCTATACAATTACAATAATTGTAGAACAACCTTTTCAATCGAAACCGTTTTCAGGCCCAAGGTCGGTCCAATCTTAAATTCTAGTTAAATTTAAATTTAAAGGTAAATTTTAAGACCCGCTTGGAAGGTTTACATTCTTTTGCTCTCCAATCTTCTCACACTTATGTCAAGCACTCGTTTACAAGCACTCTTGTAGCTAAGTATATTTAACTAAACAAACCAACAGAACAACGAGTGTCTAAATTCCGTTAATAATTTGAATACGTGCAGTGTTTTTCACAACAACTTGTCAATTAGTTGTAGAATTTAGTACAGTATTTCTACTCAATTTAATTCCAAACGGTGGAGTAGATTATAGATGAAATATAAATATAGTTGCGGCTACCGTGGGCATGGCCGTACGAGCCTATGGACAAGTATTACTTGTTAAAAAACAAAAAGTATCTTACTGATGTAAAACAACATCTGAAGGGTTTGAATTTTTTCACAAAAGTTACGCAACTGCCGTTGCTATGGCAACAATGACGTTTCAAGATGGCGGATATTTTGGCTTTAAAGTAATTTAACTCGAAAACGACATCGGTGGCCCCCAAATTTTATTTCATAAAATGATTTCTCTTAGTACACTCAATTAGTTTGACAATTTTGAAAAGATTCTGTCGAGCCAAAATATTTCAAAATAAGTAATTGTGATTATTCGTAATAATTTTTTTCTCGCTTAAAATTGTCAAAATTATTGAATATACTAAGCACAATCATTTTATGAAATAGAATTTGGGGGTCGCCGATGTCGTTTTCGAGTTAAATTACTTTAAAGCCAAAATATCCGCCATCTTGAAACGTCATTGTTGCCATAGCAACGGCAGTTGCGTAACTTTTGTGAAAAATTCAAACCCTTCAGATGTTGTTTTACATCAGTAAGATACTTTTTGTTTTTTTAACAAGTAATACTTGTCCAAAAATTCGGATCTAAATCGTGAATTTGCCATTTTATAGCAAACTGTATTGAGCCACCTTAAATTAGTTATACTATGAAGCAAATATATTTTCCTATGTAACGTGAGTAATATAGCTTGCCACATATCTTCTAATGAGTTTTAGAACGTTTTGAACACCACATAAAGAGGCCGTTTAGTCTTTAAACATGTCCCCAACACCACAGTAGATTTGTGGTGGTCCGGCACAGCAATATGACCGCCATTGGCTTCATTTATGCATAGCAGATGCAATATCCAGTCCTTGTTTTCAGATCAGTGGCCAAGAAAATGATGAACAAAAATTGTGTTCATTAATTAAAGCGAAATTTGTCGGTATTTGATTGAAAATTAGTTGCTAAATATTGGTAAAATCGTTACCATTTACGTCTTGTTTTAGTCTTTATCTTGGCTTTTTATGTTTAGTTCATTTTTTGGTTTTGTGCTTTATTTATTTAAATTGTCAGCTTATGCAACGAAAATTCGGTTTGAATGAAACTCTCCTATTTAAGATAACTTTTAAAGTTATGAAGATTGACGTTTGCAGCTCTTCCATATCCCACTTCGTTTTTGAGATATTAAGATGTGTTTGATATTTAAATGACATCACTGTGACATCACACTGCATAATGAATTGTTGAAAAATCATGGATATCTCTGAAATAATTGAATTAAATCACTTGAAACTTTGCATGTGTGGTATCCTGCAATGGCAGAAGCAAATGTACAGTTTAAAGACGATTTGGTTAAGTAGTCTCAGAGATATCCATGATTTTTCAACAATTAATTATACTGTGTGATGTCACAGTGATGTTATTTAAATATCAAACACATCTTAATATCTCAAAAACGAAGTGGGATATGGAAGAGCTGCAAACGTCAATCTTCATAACTTTAAAAGTTATCTTAAATAGGAGAGTTTCATTCGAACCGAATTTTCGTTGCGTAAGCCCTTTAAATTGTCGGCTTATTCTGGCTTTTGGTTGGTATACCAACGAAAACCCCCCGTCCCCTCCCCTCATAAGTAGATATTCTTGGTATGCCACTTATTTCACTTTGTCATTTGCAACCAATCCGCGTTCAATATATCTCAGGAAGACTTGAGCATAGACGTAAACATCAATTTAGAGCATAAAGAGTTTTTGAAACATTTTCTTTGAAATAATGACGGACACTTGAGAAGTCCTTGAACGCCACTCCGCGATGCCAATGGATACAGGGGAATATTTTAACATACAAAAATATGCCTATTGTATATGATTTTCTATATATAGGTTTGTGAAGTATTTGTGTGTGAAAGTTGTTTGGTGTTATATTGTAACTATAGCAGTCATGGGCCCTAGCCACTTTCAGCTAGAGTCCAGCTAACGATGAACATGTAACGAGAATTTGAAGGTTTCATTAGGCCAATCAGCGCGAGGCCAATTGAATGTTATTGGCTGACCAGACCAAAACGTGTCAAATGTTCTTGACCGAAACATGAAAGTTCCATATGACCATATAGACAGCGCTTTTTTGGCTTATTCATAATGGTTTGTAAAGTGAGACATGCACAATTAAATTAGAAATGTTTAAAAAATTGGATATACATACAAGCAACTATTCCAAATGACATGTATGTAATCAGTCTGATAAGCATTAACATTCCATATCTGTAAAATTTACACAGTAATCTATACCACTAATCTGTGTGATCAAGCAGGCCCCTTTTCTGGGAGTGGTCATTAAACAAACTTCGCACTGATATTTTTGAGAGTGAAAACTATTATAAATTCTGGCTGAGTAATGCGTAGCTATAGGTGGGTCCAGGGTGGGTCTCACTATAAGCGACAGTGCAAAATATGGTAAGAAAGACAGTTATCAGGGTGACTCAATTGTTCACTATGTTTATTCACCTTGTGTTTGGTGGCAAATACATGTAATGGAAACATTAGCATCATTTTCCCGCTCCTATAATTCGGCAACACTTTTTATGTCGACGTCCTTGTGTATACCATATAGGTTGGTTTAACTAAGTACTATTGAAGGAAAGACAATTATCGGAGTAACTAAATTGTTTACTATATGCATCGACCTTGTCTTTGATGGCAAATAAATGTAATGGAGACATTTAGCGTTATTTAATCGTCCCTATTTGAAGTTGACCACCATCTGTAGCACCTTATAAACCATTACAACTAACCTTTACGAACCAGACGAAAAAAACTTGAACATCTGAACATACCAACGAGCCTATTCCGGCAACTACAAACCACTTCAATCAGAATCGAAATTACTCCAATTTCCGGAACTAAGTCGGTGGCGTTTGGAAATATATAGTATCATTCGCTTGAAGGCTCCATAAAAGGCTTCCATACTACAAAGGGGCAGAAATTATAGTTTTATAACTTCATAGGACGTTTTACTCGTTTTGTTGTCTAGTCAATCTAAGGTATACTTATAAGGAAACTTTAATTACAGAATAGATATGCTCAGTTTTATTGTGTTTGCTTCTTTTGAATTAAGGACCATAGTATAAGGCAGTCATTTTTGCCCATCGCATCGGAGTGTTGAGATCAGCCACTTTAAATGCACGATATATTGGCTTATGCAAGCAAAGTAGGCTGTCAACCCTTTTTCGAATGGGCGTCTTTTTGTTTTGCTAACGCCAAAAAATCAAATCAAATTTTCTGATCACACCAGTCTGCTATATCCGTTAAGCGTAATTGCGAATAGTTTTGTGTGTTGGGTATTGTACATGTATATGGTGGTATTATTTTCGTAGGTGTTGCCTGCATGTTGGTGCTTTTGTTCTGGTTGTATAAGGTTGTGTCCCGTGGGTGTTATTCTGGCGTGCAATGGTAATGCATGCACCGCTTCGACATTCCTTCTTTATCTCAGGCAAACCAATTTGATAATTTCGTAGGTGTTGAGTAAGGAGTCTATAAATAGACGGTCTCCTCTCGCTCTTTATGTGCTTAAATATTTCAATTATTGTTGACAGTTTTTAAATTGCACTAAATGACATCGCGAGGCACCCCGCTTGTGGCCTGATTACCGTGTTTGTATGCGACCACTCGAACGTGACTTGTGTATGCGAGTTGTATAAACTCCGAAAGCCTTACCAAACCTACAGCTCGTAATTAAGAGCTACAATAAACATTTATATTGTACAAGAATGAAGATTAGACATCTCCTTGTTGCCTTTATTTACTCGCAGCTTTTTACAGATAACAACGGCTATTCGTTTAGAAGGTAAGTGCGGTTCGGCCCACTGTATTCTTATATAATTGTGTATATCATTTCAACCACAGTTGGTTGTCTGTTTAAGCGATAAATCATATTATGTGATACTCATATATGAATGAAATGTTACATTTTGCCTTATTTAAACAGTCGGGCCGCCCTGTGTGTTGTCTGGCTGTCTGATGTAGCATAATCTGTGTCCTTTCTTTTCATAGTTTTCTACGATTTACTAGGAACAGTATTTGTCGTAACGATATATGTCGAAGCAAACCCCAAGTCATACCACATGTTATGCAAGGGCTAATTGTCGCACTGCACGAATGCCAGCATCAGTTCAAAAATAGAAGATGGAATTGCACGGAGAAAGGTGGCTCGATTGAAAAGATCATGCGATATGGTAAGTCAGTTGTAATCATATATTTTATCGCCATGTTAGATTAGCCATCGGTTCCAGAACTAATTCGAACAACTCCTGCGGATTTATTTATTCTAATTTGCCCTTTTATTTATTTTTGGCGCTAATAGAGACTGTCTTTCATTTTTACGAGTAAGAATTCGTCTTTGTGTTTGAGGCGGCTTTTATATTGAGATGTAATTATAAACATATTGACATGCATTTTCAGTGTAACACAGAGAAACCTTGAACTAGAACTAGCTTTATATGTGTTAAGCCAACAGACATGGGTTATAATTATAAATTTGTACAATACATAACCTTTACCGTGGTAAATGGTTGCATATAGACTTATAGATTGTAGAATGTCGATTTTAAAGTATATATGTTCTTGTACTTAAGTCTTAACTGCAAGTTTCTCGGCTTTCAATATGTCTGGCACCTGTCCCTGATCAAATTTTTTCCACGAAAAAATAATCTATTTCGTGAGCGGTACTGAATAAGTGTATAAGCTGCCTTTAACGGTTCATTTACTAATCAAGAGTACATTTCTTCAATGAGTTATGATTTTATACATAGTTTTAAGATATATAGGTTCAGTCGATAAATAGTTTACAAACTGTCACTGACATATACTATATTTTCTTGTGTGACAATATGATTTTCTAAATATGTCATGCTTGCCGACAAAATGCTCAGTTACGCCTCAGTTTTTAACGAGTAATGACAAAAAGCTGCGTATATAACAACCTATAAATTGTCACACTTTTGTAGAATCTAGATTCTCTGAGTATTCCAACGTCAAATATATTCTGTGTACAATTCTGATCTAAGCTTAAGAGTTTGTTCTTTGATTTGGTTGTTCATGCTGTCCGTATTTATACCACATTACAGCTAATATCTCATACATTTTAAAACCCAAGTTCCAGTAGTCTATTTTCAAACCCAATTTATATTCCTAAACTTAACGTATATTATCACTATATTGGCTATGATGCCATTCAAAATATTCGTTTAGCTACATATTACATGTATATCAATTTTTCGAACATACTACACTTAATCGCATTTAACTCTTACCGAAATTTTCAACACTTCTTCAACGACATAATTCACCTTGGCTTATGTCGGCTTGACACCCTTTATCGTGGCATATAGCGAAGGTTTCATCTTGAACGTGTCGCCTTGCAAAGCCGAAATCACGAAAAGCCGAAAGTCTTAAGAACCTAGCCGCTTTTTGGCAATGTCTAGTTACCAATATGCCATGATTTTGCTTCCCTTTTCACTTCTGACTGTCAGAATACTCGACAAAGCACTATAGCAGACTTGTTAAGAGCCAATTGGCCTCATTTAAATCGTAATAGTTAATTCGTACGGTTTATTCTCGAACGAGCGGAAAACATCTTGAAATTTGAAGTGGGTTTATGAAAATCCTTTTTGACTTGATTGCCTAGGCAAATTAAGAGGCGATTCAAACGGATGTGTGACAAGCAAAATGGGGGAAGTGTATTGTGGGTTTTAACTTTTAAAAGCAGTTTCGTTTGCTTTGTAGTTATTTATTTTCTCGTGATATCAATCTTCCTTACACGGTAATTATTTATCTAGCCGCAATCTAGCCCGTCCCATTTTATATTTGTTATACAATATCACGCGCAGAATCTTAACGATATTAAAAAAACTGCGTTCAAACTTGGACTCAAAAACCTGGAAATCTAGAGGCTCTTGAAAGGTTTGGAAAACCCAATATTATATCACATCTATTCTCTAGTCTTAAACTTTGACAATGAAAATGGGAGAAAGATGTTTATTGGTATAGGCTTGGTTAGTTCAGTCTTCAGAATTTGCGACACTTATAGGAGCAAGAAAATTGAACTATATCTCATTCCACCTGACAAGACTTTCACTGCATATAATGACAAAAATATACATTATATGTCGCCCTAATGACTGTCAGAATCTGCTGCAAGACAGCGCTTAGTGAAATCCACATCGTCTACGCTGCTATAGTCGAGGCCTATACTCTATACTCTATACTCTATACTCTATACTCTATACTCTATACTCTATACTCTAGACTCTATATACTCTAGACTCTATATACTCTAGACTCTATACTCTATACTCTATAGTCATTTTTCAGCCTTTCAGGTATAGTTTCACCCTAAAGACCCACAGCTTATGTCATGAATTATGTATAGACGCTACCTGGTATCACGAGTTCAAGATATTATATTTTTTCTCACTCAATTCAAAAGATTGAACTTTCAATATAATATTATCTAGATTTGATTTCCTGTTTTCGTTAGGCTTTTTTATAGGGAAAAATTATAATTTTCATCTTTTGTATATTAAGTGAATACGAACAAATTAAAAGCTTGTTAATTTAATCAGATATACACCCAAAACAACTTCAAGCCAAATCCAATCATCCTCGTAAGAAATGCGCATATTACTCTTGCCGTTTAAGGCATGGGATTTGGCCTCTTTTTGATTTGCAGATGATACTGATAGCAGTAAGAAAATCAAACTACATCTCTCAGTCTTATTTATTTGCCACACATTACAATACATAAGTCATAATGAAAAGAATTAACAATATTTTCTCACTCTGATAACTGCCCGGTTGACCACCATCTGCTGCACGATAGTGCTTTAGTGAAACTTTGATGTGAAACTAATTTAAATGGTGGCAAACTACAAGAGGGGAATTACATTCGAAAACTGAGTATTAAAATTGCGACCGGTTATATACCCTATAGGGATGTTTAACATATCTTCGGTTCCGTTACCCTAATGTTCAGTATTAATTAATTGTATTTCAAGCCCACTTCAAAAGTTGAAAGATGTTTGAGTTTAATTTAGATTTTTGCAACATGATGCTAACACTTACAAAACAACTTCGTGTGCAATCGGGCATTGTGTATTATGGAACTAAATAGCTATAGTTGGGGTTACACTATAAAGCACTATCGTTCAGCAGATGGTTTACTTGCATATTAATTATTTTCATTATATATAGTCGTCTTGTATTTGGTGGCCACAAAATAGAATTAAGTGATTTAATTTACTTGCTTCTGTAAGTGTCAACAGTTCTATGAGTTGACCGCCATCTGCTGTCTCGTAATGCGCTCACTGAAACCATTAATTCAAACCCGAGTCCGTATAAATGAGTCCAGGTTTTCGTACATCGCTATAACGCGAAATATTTCACGCGTTTTGTTGCCACTTTACGGGAATAGTTTACCCAATTGATCCGATGCATAACTTTACTCCATTATCGGCTCCATGTACACAAAGTACATTATCTACTTGCCCTAATCCGATCAGATTTTGACGCCTTTAGTCTGAAGCGCATGCGAGTCAGGTGTTTCGATTAAGGAAGGATGGCGTAGACATTGCGTAAGTTTCACTAAGCACTATCGTGCAGCACATACGAGCTTTGAAGTTAATTAAGGCCAGAGCAAGCGAGCGTTACTAATTACAATTAGTGTTCTAATTAAGAACGGATGGCTGACATCTAGGAAGTCGGTAATGAGATTTGGATATAGGCTGTTAAGTTCATTAAAGCTTGAGCGCTCGCGAGTGTCGCTCATTACAATTAGTGTTCTAATTAGGGAAGGATTATACAGATATAAATTTATACTGTTTTACCATAGTCTAAACATAAGCACACAGCAGCTTCTTTAATCTGGATGGAATCTTCTGGCACAGTAAAACACAAAGATAGCCCGGGCGGTCTCGGACTAAAACAGCATGATATAATCAATTCAAACAAAAGCGAATAATTGATCATGAAGAAACCCTGCGAGCTAAAAGAATTGATACAATCTCCTAGCATTTACTCGCAAATTGTTTATCATTAAATAACAGCATGTTACTTAAAAAGACTCTGTTATAGCAATAGGACTCCGTATTCGTCATTGCTTTTCATTCATTCCTGTGATCTGGGTCCGATTCCTTCGATACACTGTTGTCTGATTATAATGTTGCCTCAGTCACATCTGAGAAGAGTGCTTCCAGTTTGACTCTACCAGCGTAGGTGGCTATCGCTTAGGACAAATATGCTGTTGTCAATACCAAATTGACGGGCTGGAGTGGCCGTCAAAATTCCGTATCTTATGTCAACTTCTGCTTGCGCCAGTTTAAGACGAAGAGTAAACATCGTCTCTATCGTTAAATCATAAGCACACACACAAAAACACTTGTGTTTATTCTCGTGTCGTTTGATCGATTATCCTTCGAAAATATATTCACTTATGTTCCAAAGTTTGTGTTAAATACACATGTTTACCCACGCTCTTGCACTAACATAACATTGAACGTGATAGGCGAGGTAAAATGTTTTCGTATGACATAAATGCAAACTCTGACTCAGCATTGAACTACAAAAGGTACAGGAGCTAAACTAGTTTATTTAAACAGGATAGTTCTATCAGTTCTAAACTGTTCTCCCTAGATATCCTGCAAGGGTACGAGATTGAAAAATCATGTCATTTTTTTTGTGATTTTTTTGTGATTTTTTTGTGATTTATTTTTCTCTTTTTTGTGATTTTTCCATATTTTGGTGATTTGTCTATTTTTTTGTGATTTTTTTGTGATTTTTTTTGTGCTTTTTTTTTGTGATTTTTCTGAAGGTGTACAAGATTTAAATCAGTGATTTGCCCTTCGGAGAAACCTATGTTGTTTGGTACAGGAAACACTCTTCTTTTGACAACAAATATTTTCTGCAAGACATTGAGTACTATAAGTCTGAAAATGAATTTGTCCTCCTTTCGCTCTAGTTCGTAATTCTTTGTATCTTTCAGATTTTCGAGAATCGGCATTCTTATCAGCCATCAATGCTGCAGGGGTTACCTATGTCGTGACGCGCACATGCTCACTGGGTGATCTGGATCTATGCGGGTGTGATGCGTTCAAATATCGAGAAGGAATGTCGACAGCGTCCAAGAGAATAGCCAGCAGGCGAATTGCAGAGAGATTTGCCGACAGAGGGGTGTGCGACAGAAATATTGATTTCGGGGAGGCAATTTCACGAACTGTGTTTACGGATAAGACTGCAGTCCTAGACGCAAGGACTGAACTGATACGATGGAATTACGAAGCTGGACGAAAGGTAAGATCCTCATCGATATATCGCAATATACTGTGATCTAAGCAGAGTAAAAAGCCAGTTAAATTTGTGTCTTGTAATATAAAGATCTAGTAAGTTTCAACCCCCGGCATATTGGTCCAATCTTATTACAGAAGAAAACATAATCTAAACGAACTCTATTTATACTCTCTATCATTTCTAAACTGTTTTCCCTAGAGATCCAGTAAAAGCTATCTCATATTGATCCAGTGCTATTACAGAAGTAGCCTAAACTAAGCTGACTTTGTTTACGGCACTGGATAGCTCTATCAGTTCTAAACTGTTCTCCCTAGAGGTCTAGTAAAAAGCATCCTATATTGGCCCAGTGTTATTACTGGAGGAAACCTAAACTAAACTAACTCTATTTACACTGGATAGCTCTATCAGTTCTAAACTTGCCGGCAGCTCTTTAGCCGTTATGTTTGAAGTTATCCGTGAACCCACTTGCAAATTTGCAGAATATTTCAACCATTCTTAGTAAACTTTTCATTGTTTTGAAAACTGTAACATTTGCAATAGAAATTGCATGACCTATGCTGTTTTTCAAGATCCGTTAAAGATAACTCCTTCTATATTTAAAAGAAAAAATAATGGTGGTTTTCAAAAATGTTGAAACCGGATATGTTATCGTCGTTTGATATTACAAATTATAGTGAAAAAAGTTTCTGACGTTAAACATTTTTGGCTCTTTTGAAGATGTCTTATCACCACTTGGCTAGGTTTACACTTGTTTACGGAAGAGTCCGATAAATGTCGGGGCTAAAGTTTCCGAAAACAACATCATTTAGTTAAAATGTTGAGATCTTATCTTGAAAAACAATTTCCTTGTACCTTTTTACCCCATGCCCATCCGATAATTAGCATTTCTCCTGAGAAATATTGCTGTGAGTTAAGGTTACGTCACATGATGTACGTGCGTTATGGTAGATTGAACATTGCGCAACGAATTTTAGGTGTAGTTTTACCAAATTTTCAGTGAAAATAGCCAGGGAAATGCTGATGTCGAAAAACGTCATTTGATAGGTGTTTAGGTAAAATCTTAAAAATAATAAGTGTACAGTTTACCCCAAATTTTGCCTAGATATCGCAAGTAAAGTAAAAATAACGCATGTTCTCTTCTATAACAGTTATTTTGATATGCCGTGTTGTTCTACGGCTTCGTGAACTATCATGACAAGATCAATTAAGATCACTATAAAAAATAAACCATTAAAGAAGAGAAAGTTTCCGCACACTTCAAATTGCGATATCTAGACAAAATTTCACTGAGAATTTAGTAAAACTAAACCTAAAATTCGTCTATCATGTGATGTAACCTAAAGGTACGTTTACACACTGTGACTTGTCGGGCCGATTTCAGATGCACGTTAATGATATTTGAAAATACGTGGCAAACGTCATCTGACAACACCACCAACTGAAAATATTCGTCATTAACATTCAGCAAAACCTAAAATCGGTCCGACAAATCGCAGCGTGTAAACGTAGCTTATGGCGTTTTCCAATTCACACGTATCGTGTCGTATCGCGCCGTAGCGTTTTCCTTTATGTGGAATTAATTAGTTCCACCCTAAGAAACAAAGAAATACGCTTCGCCTCGGTACGATATATTTTAAGTGGAAAACAGCCTTCAGTTAGTCAAGGAAGATATTACAGCCTTCAGTTAGTCAAGGAAGATATTAAAAGCAAAGCCTTCTAGAATTACCGATTTTTGAATTCTAATCTTCTCAGACTTCTATCCAATTACATTGTAAATAATCTTTGAGAAAACATTGACCATTTATTGTCCATCTTTTCGCACCCTCTTCAACTCATCAGTGAATATTTCGCCGAGTAATTTCGTAAACATTTAGGGGCGTGCACGACGCTCAGATAGAACTAATCAATTAATGACATTAAACTTCGAAATCATTAATCTTTTCCGTGATTTCAAGTGAATTCTTGGAATAATATGGTTATCTGCCCTTCGCATGCCATGATAATGTTTCGTTGAACGACACCACCCAGGATTTAAAGTTGACATATTGATAAATATCGCATCTGGTGTGAAAAAGATAGCATAGTTTTCACAAGTTATTTTACTTCCGTTAAGTCAAGTATTCATGAGCATAAATTATACATACGCTAATTACGCACTAAGTTTTTTTTATCCCGGGAAAGCAAGACGCACTTTTCTAAATTTCTCATCTAATTTTCATCCAAATCGAACCAAAATTCCTTGAACGTGCGGTGCCAGTGTGGGTTGAGTATAGCAAATACGGCGGTTGACTGTTGTGTAAAACTACCTGAAAAATACAATGAGAACTTCGACGTTTCGAGCGAAGGTCCTTCGTCTGGAAGTTAGTAGGATACCCTACTAGGAAGGATAACCTAATAGTTAGTAGGAAGCCCTACTAACTTCCAGACGAAGGGCCTTCGCTCGAAACGTCGAAGTTCTCATTGTATTTTTCAGGTAGTTTTACACAACAGTCAACCGCCAAAATTCCTTGGCCTATAGTCATTATAGCTCTACAAATTTTCGTATTAAAATATTTGATATTTATAGAGCACGTTATCGTGCTCACAGACAAACACAAACACAAACCCAGGAAAATATAGCGTCCTGGCAGAGGTAATTAATAGACGCCCCATGTTTAGGTTTTTCGTGCATGGAAATCTTGAGCTAAAAACTATATACATATTGTATGACCTAACCAGGAGCAATTATTATTATTATTATAAAAAATTTCCAAACTAGCAGTAACAACTGAATTACTTTGGAATTACAACGTATAGGGACAAAGATATTCAATATATTCTATATATACAAGTAAAAATAGGTAATTTAGATAAAAATGCGATAGGAGACAACTGTAGGAGGGTACCTAAATACCGCGCCATTTTTTGGCACGTCACAACTCGCACGGTGGAATTTTGTTATATTTTTCGTTTGGAATATGTTTACTTTGGTCATTTCTCTTGCTGTTGCTTTCAAACAGTACATTGTCCACTGTCAAGCATTATAAATACAACGCTGGTACAACGCTGCAACGTATATGAAAGCAGCATCAATGTGAGTGCGTAATTATTTTCGTACCGGTCTCATGCATGTAAACGGGCCCTAAAAGAAATGTTGATTATTAAGCTGTTTCAGTTGGGACTAGCTTGTCGTTATTTTATGCATATGTTACCATAATAGACGGCCGGCCAAAGATCTAGTGCGATTTTTCAAGTCAGTTTTGAGTTAAAGAAGCTTAAAATTGGCAAAATAGCAACTTAATACTATAGCATTAATTAGGGCATTTTCAATTCCAGATGTTTTAGCGTTAAGATCTCAAAATAGGATACGAAAATCGTACTACTCGCTTAAATGTCTTTTTTGCGTACTTTCTTATGGCATAGCGCTCTGACCACGCTACAGAGTCCAGTTGCCAAGTGCTAGTTAGAATAAAGCGCTCTTTATTTAGCTCCATCTGTTTTTATCATTTTCTCGTCTTATTTCAATTGAAAACAATTTGACTAGACATTTTTCCGGTGCTTACGTACAGTCCTTAAAAAGTACTTTAAATAAACATATAAAACTCTTCATAATTTCCTGCTCCTATATTAATCTACTTTCAATATGCACAGTTCAAGGTTAAGGTTTGAGGGCCTAATTCTTACGTGGGATGTCGGTGACACAGCGGTTAGTGCATGTGTTTTTTCGCCTCTGTGACTGGGATTCGATTCCCGCAGTTTCTATTTATACTTTCGCCTAAGTCGCTTGTGAGAAGAGTGCTTCCAGTTTGACTCTACCAACAAACACGACATGTTTTCTCCAGGTACTCGCTCCGGTGTCCTCCTGTAGTAACACTTGACCAATAAGGGTCGAACCTCACTGGATCTCTATGGAGAACAGTTAGAACTGATAATTAAGAGAACTGATAATTAAGAGCTATCCAGTAACGATAAAGTTAGTTTAGTTTAGGTTTCCTCCTGTAGTAACACTGGAGCAATAAGGGCTTGCCTTTACTGGACCTCTTATGGAGAACAGTTACAACTATTACCAAAAGCTTTCCAGTAAACTGGTGAAGTTAGTTTAGTTTTGGTTTCCATTTCCTGTAGTAACACTGAATGAAAAGGGTGGTCCTTACTGGAACTCTAAATAGAACACGTTCGACAGAATTGATAGAGCTATCCAGTGGGCTCCTTTGACAAGGCCCTAAGCCAACATATTTCCTCATATTTTACAAATAACGTAAAGTGTTTTCATTTCTCATCATTAAATTGTGATTTAGACATTTCATATATCACATATGCGTTTTAGATTAACGTTTAACGTCTGGAAAATCGTTTATGACTTTGAGTGGGCTATTAACCTTGACTGCCACGCCCAGTTATATTGGAAATGACCTTGGAGGGGAATCTACTTATATACCGTATGTAGCTACCTTATTAAACTAGGTGGCTTCATTAATTAGTTCTAAGCTTTTCTCCAGAGAGATCCGGTTAGGGTCATCCTTAATGTTCCAGTGTTACTACAAGAGAAAACCGGAATACCAGGAGAAAACACGCGATGTTTAGTAAATCCAAACTGGTAGCATTCCTTTCACGGGCAGGAATCTAACCCCAGGCGCAGACGTTAACACGACACGTGCCCTAAACACTACCCCACCAGCAAGCACCACGCATATTGTATAATTATCATATTGTGCGATATTTTAAGATGCACAAAGATAATGGTTATATCTGGGGCGGGGGTTGTATAAAACTCTTAGTGTAACTAGTCTTAACTACTGGTTAGTTCTCATTTTGTAGTTAATTAGTAGTCAAATTTTAAATTATCGATTCTGAATGCTAAAGTTTGCACAATAATCAGTCTAATCGTAGTTAACTTTAATTGTAGTTTCCTAACCCCGTGACCATGCAGTTCTCTGGCAATTTTTCTTTTCTTTCAGGCTTTACGCAAGCTTATGAAAAAGACATGCAAATGTTTTGGTTACAGTGGAACGTGCACACAAAAGGCATGTTGGCTCGTGCTGCCACACTCCTTCGGTCGTGTCGGAACACTTCTGAAAGAACGCTTCGACTCTGCCTCAAAAGTCTCTTTCGGCAACAAAGGCAAGACATTTGACGTCTACGATGAAGCGACGAAGCCTCCGACAACGGAGGATCTAGTATATACAAGTGAAGCTCCGACGTTTTGCAACCCAGACCCGAAATTTGGGTCGTTTGGGACCAAAGGACGATACTGCAACACGACTTCGATGGGAACTGCTGGCTGTGATATTATGTGTTGTGGTAGAGGGCACAAAGCAAGTGTAGAATATTCAGAAAAGTACTGTGATTGCGTATTCCAGTGGTGTTGTAAGGTAAAATGCAAAACATGTCGGGTCCAAAAGACTGTTAATACGTGTCTATAGAAGTAAGAATTGCTGTATACACCATCGCTGATCGGAGTCGCGTCGGATTTAACCGTCGGGTACTCGAGTGGATGCCTGGATGATTGAAAATAGCGGGGAGTAGAAGTTTAGCACGCGCGAGAAAAGGTGGAGGCGATGTGAACAAAAACGCTTCGTTGTTGTGTAAATATTGCAAGCGTAGTCGTAGGCTCAAAGCCGTAGTCTGGAGTTGCGAGTGAAACGTCTTAGTTTTAAACAGTTTTTGAACAGTCTGGATGCAACATATTAGCTTAAAGCATTTTTATTGCTATAATCTAACTGGGATCCTAAATCTTAAACTATCAGTAACAGTTTAATGTCAAACTTTATATAAGTTGGAAGAACACTAACCTATATATTTTAGGAACTTATATTTAACCATGCAAGCTCTACGTATTGTTAGCTTGTTTCGCTGTTTATGTCTGCTAGTGCTAATTATTGGAATCAGTAGGCCTTACTACTTCATGTTAGGAACACATAATAGTTTGAGTTAAATAATTAGATGATGTTAGGGTAAGCACCACCTAGAATAACTACGTGACATATCGTATATCCGCCGGTATATTGGTTCAAACTGTTTTGTGTTCCTTACATGAAGTAGTAACCAATGTAGGGAAAGGTAACTGCTGTACAGTAAAATATTTTATTACGTGCTCAGAGCTGAAACCATAATGTTTGAGCCCGCTATTTATGCGGTCAGCATAACTGGCTGTTTTAGAAAGGGAAAGTGATTTAAATTGAAGTGCCCTTTTTATCTGCTTTAGCTTGTCTTTAGTGCGGTTGCACTAATTGCTGTGCGGTTTAGTTTCACAAACATTCGAAAATCGAGAGCTAAATATGAAAATATCCGTACGTAGTGAAACAAATGTGAAAACAATCGTCATATTGATTATTGTCGGAATAATTCGGTATAATCAGTCGTAATTGCCCGTGAAAAATCCTAGACAGGACCACTGGACAGGACATGGACAGATTTGAGTTATATGATACAAAAATGTATATGAATTTTCGTTCGAATATTCCATCTACAAACACCCTCTACTATCAGTCCTATCGAACGAGATGCCGAGAAAAAAATCTAAATGAAACTCGTTTTACTTCAGTGAGGATTTACGCTCAGGTAAAACTAGGATGAGAGTCAAATGAGAGTTAGTGAGAGCTAGTAAGCGTCGAGTTTGCATGAGAGTTTCTAATGCCTCGGTCAAACGAGACTGCAAGAGTTGCATGAGAGTTGACTGGGTATTACCACACGTACCGGTCAAGCAAACGAATAGAAACTCATCAACTCTCATCGAAATTTGAACCAGCTCAGAGTTGATGCGAGTGCATGAGAGTTGATAAAGTTGGCGGTCAAACACGAGCGAGAGTTGCAGCTCTCATTTGACCAACGCTTAAGTTATATATCTTGAAAATTTAATGTGTAATAAACTGATATCCCGAAATTGTAAATAATATATAAGAAATGAGTTTGTCAGTTTGATATAAAATATCACGGTAATAATTAAAATATATATTGAGCATATTGAATATTCTACAACAATTACACTACAATCTCGAAATGACGTAACAAGGGTTAAGGATTAGAATTAGGTAAAGATTAGCTTTGGGATTAGGGTTATAAAGATTAGGATCTATTGGTTTTTAAATTCCAACTGATACCTTGATTAGCCATAAGATCCGTTAGAAAAAAAATGGAATTAGCCGGAGGGAAATGGTATGAAAACTGTTTACGACATCAATTTTCGCCATATTGGTTTCACTTTTCACATAGGTTCTTACACCAGATATATTAGCATGAGTTGCACTATAGTGGATTGATATATAAAGACAATGAAAGAGTCAAACAGAGATTTGGAGCAAGACAAGCCGCTTCGGTTCAGTTTTGAACCAATACTTTCCGCCCTGCCCCTCCTCCCCCCACCCCGCTACGTCATGTTATTTACACCCTAGTGGATCGATACAGAAAGACAATGAGAGAGTACCAAATACAAAGCTACATATTTCAACATAACAAATGAGCATCATTTCTGCACGATATATAGTTGAAGAAACTCGTCGTCTATTTTACTCAGTAAGGATCGTCAAACGAGGCGAGAGTCAAATGAGAGTTGGTTAGGAGTTAGCGCGAGAGTTTTGCATGAGAGTTGGTTAGCCAGAGTTAGCAAGCGAGAGTTTACATGAGAGTTGGTTAGAATTGGCAAGTGAGAAACACATGAGAGTTGGTTAGAGGTAGCAAGCGAGAGTTTACACGAGAGTTGGTTAGAGTTAGCAAGCGAGAGTTTACATGAGAGTTGAGTTACAAGTGAGAGTTTACGAGAGTTGGTTAGAGTTAGCAAGCGAGAGTTTACATGAGAGTTGGTTAGAGTTAGCAAGTGAGAGTTTAAATGAGAGTTGGTTAGAATTAAAGGAGTTGGTTAGAGGTAGCAAGCGAGAGTTTACATGAGAGTTGGTTAGAGTTAGCAAGCGAGAGTTTACATGAGAGTTGGTTAGAGTTAGCAAGCGAGAGTTTACATGAGAGTTGGTTAGAGTTAGCAAGCGAGAGTTTACATGAGAGTTGGTTAGAGTTAGAAGAGTTTACGTGAGAGTTGGTTAGCATTAGCAAGTGAGAGTTTACATGAGAGTTGGTTAGAGTTAGCAAGCGAGAGTTTACATGAGAGTTGGTTAGAGTTAGCAAGCGAGAGTTTACATGAGAGTTGGTTAGAGTTAGCAAGCGAGAGTTTACATGAGAGTTGGTTAGAGTTAGCAAGTGAGAGTTTACATGAGAGTTGGTTAGAGTTAGCAAGCGAGAGTTTACATGAGAGTTGGTTAGAGTTAGCAAGCGAGAGTTTACATGAGAGTTGGTTAGAGTTAGCAAGCGAGAGTTTACATGAGAGTTGGTTAGAGTTAGCAAGCGAGAGTTTACATGAGAGTTGGTTAGAGTTAGCAAGCGAGAGTTTACATGAGAGTTGGTTAGAGTTAGCAAGCGAGAGTTTACATGAGAGTTGGTTAGAGTTAGCAAGCGAGAGTTTACATGAGAGTTGGTTAGCATTAGCAAGGGAGAGTTTACATGAGAGTTGGTTAGAGTTAGCAAGCGAGAGTTTACATGAGAGTTGGTTAGAGTTAGCAAGCGAGAGTTTACATGAGAGTTGGTTAGAGTTAGCAAGCGAGAGTTTACATGAGAGTTGGTTAGAGTTAGCAAGTGAGAGTTTACATGAGAGTTGGTTAGAGTTAGCAAGCGAGAGTTTACATGAGAGTTGGTTAGAGTTAGCAAGCGAGAGTTTACATGAGAGTTGGTTAGAGTTAGCAAGTGAGAGTTTACATGAGAGTTGGTTAGAGTTAGCAAGTGAGAGTTTACATGAGAGTTGGTTAGAGTTAGCAAGCGAGAGTTTACATGAGAGTTGGTTAGAGTTAGCAAGCGAGAGTTTACATGAGAGTTGGTTAGAGTTAGCAAGCGAGTTTACATGAGAGTTGGTTAGAGTTAGCAAGCGAGTGTTTACTTGAGAGTTGGTTAGAGTTAGCAAGCGAGAGTTTACATGAGAGTTGGTTAGAGTTAGCAAGCGAGAGTTTACATGAGAGTTGGTTAGGAGAGTTGGTTAGAGTAGCAAGCGAGAGTTTACATGAGAGTTGGTTAGAGTTAGCAAGTGAGAGTTTACATGAGAGTTGGTTAGAGTTAACAAGTGAGAGTTTACATGAGAGTTGGTTAGAGTTAACAAGTGAGAGTTTACATGAGAGTTGGTGAGAGTTAACAAGTGAGAGTTTACATGAGAGTTGGTTAGAGTTAGCAAGTGAGAGTTTACATGAGAGTTGGTTAGAGTTACAAGTGAGAGTTTACATGAGAGTTGGTTAGAGTTAACAAGTGAGACTTTACATGAGAGTTGGTTAGAGTTAGCAAGTGAGAGTTTACATGAGAGTTGGTTAGAGTTAGCAAGCGAGAGTTTACATGAGAGTTGGTTAGAGTTAGCAAGTGAGAGTTTACATGAGAGTTGGTTAGAGTTAGCAAGCGAGAGTTTACATGAGAGTTGGTTAGAGTTAGCAAGCGAGAGTTTACATGAGAGTTGGTTAGAGTTAGCAAGCGAGAGTTTACATGAGAGTTGGTTAGAGTTAGCAAGCGAGAGTTTACATGAGAGTTGGTTAGAGTTAGCAAGCGAGAAATGAGAGTTGGTTAGAGTTAGCAAGCGAGAGTTTACATGAGAGTTTCGTCAAACGAGAACAAGAGTCGCATGAGAGTTGACTGGATATTACCACACGTACCGGTCAAACGAATAAAACTCGTCAACTCTCATCAGAGTTGATCAGAGTGCATGAGAGTTGTGCAACCTGGCTTAACTGAGCATGCGCACATTGTGTATGCTGTCGTGTACTGAATATTAGTGAACTACTGAATTTTTTCAAGATATAGTCCCGTAAATTTTTCTATTTATTGGTAAAAATTTAAAGTAAAGGAAAGCCTAAAAACAACATTACGGAACCCAAGTATAATTAAAAACACTTTAAACGGCACAATTTGGACCATAATTCGTTTGAAATACGTCAAAGTAAAGCAAAACAAAAAGCCGCGAAAATTCTTCATTGAGCCCACGATGCCATATTATGAAAGCTCAGCGCAATAGCCATTTTTCTGTGCAATTTCCGATCGAGGGAGAGGGAGAGCCTGCAGAACTTCTTCGCAGGCTAGTTGTTAATAGGAAACTGAAACGATTTTCTTACCAGTTATTTTCACAGATCGACGACACCAACAACGACAAAGACAACTGAGCAACAACAATAGAAATAGGTACGCTATAGGCGTACATGTATCTGCCATGCAAGTTGTTGATTTGTTGCAGTAACAAAAACAGCGACAAAAACAACGCCGCCAACAGCAAAAACAACAGCAACAACAACAAAAACGACAAAATCGATGCTAATAACAGCAACGACAATAACAACAACAAATAAACAACAGCAACGGCAAAAATAGTAACAACAGCATCAACAACCGCTATGGTGAAGCTTTTATAATTTATTGCCATTCAAAATTCACTTTTTACATAAATGAAAAATATATATTGTCTATTAACACATGCTATATAAATCCAGGCCTGTTTTCCAATTGGGCGCGGCTGTCGTGACCATCGACGGGAAATACCCTGGATCTATGTCTTTCTTAGTGTGCTCCATACAAATACTAGTCTTTACTGATTAAAGCTAGAGATATCAATCGACACTGTAGACACAACTACGACCAATAGAAACCTGTCCGACAAATCTCCCCTTTTACACTCAAAATCGGCTGTTTTTAGCCTATTTTAGGTCAAAATTTTACGTAAAAGTGGGGGGCAGTTGCCCCCGCCCATCTCACCGAAATTTCCGCCACTGCAGAGCCATGTTATGTAAAGAGTCATCGCAGACAAATTATGAGCATGGCCTTCGTTTTACTCCGAGGACTTTCTATTACATAACATATCCAAGAGGCAACAAAGAAATGAAGGACGATGAAAAATATCGACGGCATGACACGTGAGCAATGCTCATAGATTTTCCGTGAATACCTTTTTATATAACATGGCTCTATATGCGCCGTAAGTTGCAGTAAAATCGTCTCGTGTAACTTGGCCTTCAGTATTAATTTGTTGATTACAACTTTAATCGTGGCCTACAAAACTTTTAGTCCAGTTTCGCTACTGGCTCAAGGCTTATTATAAATTTACTAAGTTATTGATATTATTCTTCTATTATAAGACGTCCCGGGATATAATCACTACAAGGACACACCCGGAATACAAGTTGGCGCTGAGGCAAGAGTAACTTGTGCGCATGTCTACTTAAATCAGTGACAGCAGTCATACAGGTCAGCCGTCAGTGGATGACTGTGTCATTCGTCGAGACTTAGTCTAACCCTTACTATAATATATGTTAGGTTTCGGGGTTTGGTGAGGTTTGGGATTAGTGTTTATATAAATTTCGATAAGGGTTAGATGAAGTCCCTACCGTGTCATTGTACATCGTCTAAAAGGCTAGCTCTAATTATCTATATACTAGACTTAATATCCATCATACTATTCGCATACATAGAATAACTTATTACATAAATAAATTCGCTATATAGTCTACAGCATCTAAGCATCTACGATTGCTCTATTTTTTGCGGGTTTCCGTGCCCGACTCTCACCGTCCGTCCTTGTCCCGCCCGCGTGATATACTCTATGGGAAATCCCTTCGCTTTATAAGCACAAATGAACATTCTTTGTTTCCTTGCAAATCCCACATTTCACTTTGCAGCACCATTCAAATTTACAATTGCACGGCCGATCAATTGTTTTCCATTCGCTGCGATAACCACGACTACAGCATAACAAGTCACAACCATCAGTACCCAATGAGGTGCGATTACATTCCCGTCCCATCGTTCCAAGCGAGCCCACCGTGGAGTCCTTAGCGCAAAAGTTGGGCGAGTCCTCATAGTATATCAGATCAGCCCTTGTGGCAGGTTTATGATCCTTGTTGACAGACGTGAAGGTAATCTTTCGTCCAGAGCTGTTTTGTTCCAACTCGACTAGCGATGCACCATCGAATTTTTCCTTCAAAACTTTCCCGACAATTTTGAAGTCCGGCATTTTATTCCAGCATGTTTGAACTGTGCACGCTTGCGAAAGACCATGACATTTGCATTGGCGAAGCATATTGGCTTTTACAGCCTAGAGAATTGAGAAGCAAGATAATTAGTTCTGATGATTTTGACTTACAGTTGCCCACAAAGACTAAACTATCTTATTTATACTTAATACTTGGTAACTCTATCAGTTCTAAATTGTTCTTCCTTGAGGTCCAGCAAGGTCCATCCATCCAGTGTTACTACACTACAGGAGGAAACCTAAACTAAACCAACCCAACCGTATATTTATGCTGGATAGCTCTATCACAGTTCTAAACTGTTCTTCTTATAGAGGTCCAGTAATGTAAAGATGTACCCCTGCACATTGCTGGAATCGAGTCTGGCCGCAGAGGTGAAAAGTACATGCATTGTGCCAGTATATAATGGCCTGATAATTAAACAAAGAACATCAAAGTTAAAAAACATGGGAAACCAATAGACAATTTGCATTATAGACTAATTTTTTATCTAGGCAAAAAAAAGTATATTGCCGGAAAGAACATACTAAAATTAGTAAAATTGCAAAGTTTGGTTGCGAAATGTTGTAAAGCGAAATATATTCCTACCACATTTGGGCCGAAATGTGGTAGGAATTTCCGCACGTAATACAAAAGTATACAAAATTTACAAACTTGGCAAGGCTATATTTTCCGCTTTACAACATTTCGCAACCAAACTTTGCAATTTTACTAATCTTATTATGGTCTTCGTAGCTGTTGTGATTGATTCCCTTCTCCTTGCCTAGAACAAAATTTAGTCTATAATGCAAATTGTCTATTTAGATTATGGAATTAACAGAACTATCCAGTGTAAATTATCGGGTCAGTAATATATATGCTTCATATGTGATGCCTGGAGAAAATTCGAAACATCGAGAAAATTCTTTCAAGCAGTCTTTGACCTGCTTTGACGCCGTCGATCTCAATAGAAATCTCGCCAAAGGTGGTAATTCACACGTTCAAAATACCGCGAATTTTTCTTGCAGCATAATAGAACGAGACGATTTTTCATTTGCCGAGCGCGTTTGAAATCATTAGCACTAACTAGCTCTAGAACTTTCTGTCTTTAAGGTTTACGAATCGCTAATTGCTCAGAGTCTGGTCACTTTCAGGAATGTGCCGTGACAGTATCACAGTAAGATGTTTGTTGCTGGGTGGTATTCGAGACTTTTTATACCACGTGCCAGCCACGAAGGGCTCACGAAGTTGGCACGTTCTATTTTGCTAATTAAATGTGTTTAGCAAGGTTACAAAATCATTAATAACTCATGAGGATTTCAACCTATCAACCTTCTTTAAATTTACCAAGACTTGATAAATAGCCCATCGGTTACGCCATCTTATTAAAAATTTCTTAAATTTGAATCCGAAATGAGAATAATTTCAATACGCAAACAATAGCTTAGACTTGCTCCAAGTCTGTCTCTTATAGGGGGAGTATATTAGGGCGCGCGAAAATGCGGGCTGGTGCACTCCCAACGGAGGAAAAATGCGTTTTCGACCGGTAATTTTTAATCGTATCGTATTTCGCCATCTTTGATCGCAATGTCAATGATACAAAAAAGCACTCATTTGACAGCTAAAAGCCATATTGATCTTTATTAGTATAGAAAAGTAAATCTATATAAACTAAATAATTAACGCACGACAACATGCTAAAATTGGATTAATACCTTCGCAAGTTGCAATAAAAGTCGCCTCTTGTAATTAACATAGCCTTCAGTATTAATTTGTTGATTACAATTTTAATCGTTTCTACAAAACGTTTCATCCATTTTCGCTACAACTCAAGGCTTAGCTTGAATAGCTTCTGATTATTATAAATTAATTAAGTTATTGATATTCTTCTTCTATTATAGCTACTAAGATGTCCGGATGTCCCGGGATATGATCACTGCAAGGACACACCCGGAGGCAAGAGTAACTTGTGCGCATGTCTACTAAAATCTGTGAACGCAGTCATACAGGTCAGTGGACGACTGTGTCATTGTACATCGTCTAAAAGGCTAGCTAGCTCTAATTATCTATGCTAGACTTAATATCTATCATACTATTAGCATACATGGAATAACTTATTACATTAAAAATTGGCTATACAGTATAATCAACAGCATCTAAGCATCTATGCGATTGCTCTATTTATTTGCGGGTTTCCGTGCCCTACTCTCATTAGTCCGTCCTTGTCCCGCCCGCGTGATATACTCTATATATTCCCCTTCGCTTTATAAGCACAAATGAACAGTCTTTGTTTCCTTGCAAGACTGACATTTTACCGTCCAGCTTTTTACAAATTTACAATTGCACGCCTGATAAATTGTTTTCCACTTGCTGCGATAACCACGACCACAGCATAACAAGTCACAACCATCAGTACCAAATGAGGTGTGATTACACTCCCGTCCGACAGTTCCAAGCGAACCCACTTTGGAGTCCTTAGCGCAAAAGTTGGGCGAGTCCTCATAGTATATCAGATCAGCCGTTGTGGGAGGTGCATGATCCATATTGACGGACGTGAAGGTAATCTTTCGTCCAGACCTGCTTTGTTTCAACTCGACTCGCGATGCACCATCGAATTTTTCCTTCAAGACTTTTCCGACAGTTTTGAAGTCCGGTGTTTTCTTCCAACATGTTTTAACTGTGCACGCATGCGTAAGACCATGACATGTGCATTGGCGAAGCATATTGCTTTTTACAGCCTAGAGAATTGAAAAAATAGAAGTTTGAATATCAGATGATTTTGGAGTTACGGTTGCCCACAAAGACTAAACTATCTTTATTTATATACTGGATAATTATATTAGTTCTAAATTATTCTTCCTAAGAACCATCCCCTTATTGTTTCAGTGTTACTACAGGAGGAAACCTAAACTAAACCAACCGTATATTTATGCTGGGTAGCTCTATCAGTTCTAAACTGTTTTTCTTAGAGGTCCAGTAATGTAAAGGTTTATCTCTGCATATCGCTGGAATCAAGCCTGTCCACAGAGGTGAAAAGTACATGCGCAAACCACTGTACCAGTATATAATGGCCTGTCAATTAAAGTGCTACTTACCAAAAATTATTTTTGTATACATGTGTAATATTTGTATCATTCTTAGAAGAAATGTAATATATCTTTATAGTAAAAATCCTCATCTTGATCAACTTTTTCGCTGTCAATCTTACCGGATATGATGTCATTAGGTGATGCTAAAATTCATCTAATGACATCATATCCGGAATGTTTGACAGTGAAAAAGTTGATCAAGATGAGGATTTTTACTATAAAGATATATTACATTTCTTCTCAGAATGATACAAATATTACACATGTATACAAAAATAGTTTTGGGGTTAGTAGCACTTTAAACAAAGTTAATAACTTAATAACATGCAGGGAAACCATTTTGAAGTAAGATGAAATGATCTATTTAATTCGAAAACGCAGGAAGTGGCTACCCAATCTTCTGAGCCAAGGGCTCATGTTAAAAGCGCTCGACAATATAATATATACAATAAAATATTACAATATAATAGCCTCAGGAAAATATTAATATAGTATAATAAAAAATATAGTTTATAACAGACATCTATTACAGGTGCAGCCATTTTTAGCTCGCCTGCAATTTAGTGCAGTATAGAGCTATTGCAATTGTCTTGTATCCGCGTCCGTGTCCGCGTCCAGAGCAGATGATAAGGTGAGATGCTATCTTTTAATTCAATATCATGTTTAATTTTAATATTTATTATTTGTCGCAAGAGTATGGTGTAACAGTGTTAAGATGTTAAATAATTAGCATAATATGATAAGATCATGCAATGCTTAGTTAGAATAATAATATGGCTTTTTAGTGACTTATTTAAACCTTCAGCTAAGAATATGATTTGTGATAAGCTGAGAGGGGGCAGTGTGCTTGGAATTCATATTTTAATGTTGAATGTAAAAACCATAATATGGCTTCTGTCTATTACAACTTTTATGTGATATGATAGAAACTTTTCTGCTAATATTAAGACATCCTCAACCATCATGCAACAATATCAACTTGAGAACTTCAATATTTCGCCATACTGGGTAAAATGAGGTGTTTTATTATATCGAACAAAACATTTTTAACATAGAACACTGTGTAAGTGAGAATAATACCGCAATGCCAATGCCGGCGATAAAACTACAGGGAAAACGTGTGTGACACTTAAATGTGCGAATTTGCGTATTAAAAATTTAAAATTACGAAAACAAAGTGTGCTTTAATGAAAGTGTGCTTTAATAAAACTAACTATCTAATGTCAGTCTTTTTAAGACGATTTGACCTAATTTAAATCAGAAAAACAACTCATATACTGACCTTTCGACCTGTTGTATAAAAATGAACTTCAAAGACATGCTTTCCCGCGCTTTATTTTAAAACAAAACTGATAAAAAGAAACGACTTTAATTTTCCAAATCCATTCTTTGCTTTACTTTACTTCGCCATATCGTTTGTTTTGTGTTTAAGATTAAAAAAAAGTTATTAAATTCTGAATTGTAATCGGCATTCGGCTAAGTCGAATAAGTAGCTCGGGTTGCGTATATATATAATCAGTAACGGCAGCGGACCGCAGAAAAGAATTAAGCAGATACTTTATTTTCGTGAAGTGGTGACTTTGGAACCTATCTCTGGTTAATGTCTTCAAGTGGTAAACGTTTCCACACCCTTTTGAAATCTCGTTGCACATCTAAATTTTTGTGAAAGTTTATTTCACACATGGCTGATTATATATGCATGTATAAAAGAGTTATGATAAAATAGATGGTTAAATGCCCGTTGGATCAGTCAGTGCAGCACGATTTCTTAAATTATAAGTTGTTTCGCGGCCCTTAAAAACTCTCTTATATAAACAGGGCTATACTGCCAGTAAAACATTTATACGCATACATATTTAGATATAATTAACAGAACTATCCAGCATAAATTATCGGATCAGTGATATATATATGCTTCATACGTGATAGTCGAGACATTCTTTACGTAAATGCCGAAACCAGCAAAACATCGAGAAAATTCTTTCAAACAACCTTTGACGCATCTCAATAGAAATCTCGCCAAAGGTGGTAATTCACACGTTCAAAATGCCGCGAAATTTTCATGCAGCATAATTGAACGAGACGACTTTTCATCATGCCGAGCGCGTTTGAAATCATTAGCACTAACTAGCTCTAGAACTTTCTGTCTTTAAGGTTTACGACTCGCTAATTGCTCAGAGGTTGCTCAATTTCAGGAATGTGCTGTGAAAGTAATATGTTTGTTGCTGGGTGGTACTTGAGATTTTTTATACCACGTGCCAGCCGCGACGAAGTTTGCACGTTCTATGTTACCAATTAAATGTATTTAGCAAGGTTACAAAAATCATTAATAATTCATGAGGATTTCAACCTATCAAATCTTCCATAAAATTTCTTGTGCATAGACACAGCGGTTCAGTAGTGAATGTGCCTTTCACTTTCGCGACTGGCCTGGCTGGGGGTTGATTCCTGCAGTTGGCAACTGTCTGATTATTATTTCGCCCCAGTCGTATGTGAGATGAGAGTATTTCCATGTACTCCAGTTTCTTAGTTTGAAGCATTGTACCAACAACGCCGATGGGCCTTCACCTCTTGTCAAACGAGTTGGGAAGCGAGAGTTTGCATGAGAGTTTCTACAACTCCGTCACTCATGTCCCGGCCAAACGAGAACAAGAGTTACATATGAGAGTTGACTGGATAATATATACCTCGCGTATCGGTCAAACGAGCAAAAACTCTCATCAACTCTCATCAGAATTTGAACAAGCTCAAAACGCGAGCGAGAGTTGCAACTCTCATTCAGTGACTCTCGTCAATTCTCATCATCTTTCGACCTGGGCGTTTTTGTACATTGCTGGAATCATCAAACCCTGGTAACAGAGCCAGAGGGCAGAGGTGAAAGGCACATGCACTAACCACACGCACATTCATGGTATAGCACGTGTTTTCGGTTACGAATTGACCGCGATTCACTGTCGCAATTCAGGACCATACTACCATGTAGGCTCAAGGCTATTGCGACTTGAGATAAAATCGCTGAATAGAATCTCAAATGGTTTAATGAATGAATGAGAATTGTCCTAGTAATGATAGTCGTGAGACATGGCTATAGGTGAAAATAGACTCGAAAATTCGAAAATGAATTGTGTATGTATCATGAATGCGAGTCTCTTTCGGGCTGTATTTTATCAGTCTCGGTTTTTGACAGCCCAATCATATCAATATTACAATCACCAATTAGGGAAAGATATCTCAAAAAGATATCTCAAAATTGTCCAATTATTATACAAAAAAATTGCAGGTGTTCGTTCTTAAGAATGTTTCCCCTTAAAACTTTTATTAAACCGAAAATATCTGGAACGCACAACGTTCAAATAGATTAACATTTCAGTTGTTATTGGAAGCTTACTGAAAGTTATGAGTAAGATATAATCGGAATCGCAGGGCCGCAAGGTCTAAAAATGTATATAAATTTTCGTTCGAATATTCCATCCACAAAAAACCATTCCAAGATAAGATTAGACTGCTCAATTTTTGGTATTGTAGATTGATCAGTTATTTTGTTAATTGTTTCTGAAAATATAGGAGTAAATACTTCCCGCCTTTTCCCTTTTACTTTGAAGTAACTTCACGCAAAGCAAAACCTGTCGGCACCCGACACATACTCTTATATATATGTTATAAGATATACACGTATATACTCTTACATCCATGTGATACTCAAAAGGTTTTATGGATAATAAATGTATAGATGTAGATGTTGTGCTCAATTACTATAAAAATAACTAGCCGAACAGATTAAAACGAAACAATCAGGACGGATAAGATAACTTAATGGCCTTCCTGGACGGTATTTTAAATTAAACTAAAGAAAAGGAAGCAATTGTAAAGAACTGTAGTTATATTTATTAAATTTTGAAGCAATCTTCGACAATTAACCACTAAAATTGGTCGTCAACCTTTTCGCAATGACACAAATTTAGTCACAAATAGTAAGCTATTGACGTTGCACATTTGAGCGGGTTGGATTTTGTGGAAACGCCCGTTCATTATAGAAAGACTACAATTGCGTACACGGCCCACCCACAGAACTGCTGCATTGTTGAAAACAGTGGCCCGCTTGCATGCACGAGCCCAAACAACAATCAATTTGAAGTGCTAGCATTTCCGAACTATTCAATACCTTTCATGAAAGTTGTTAAGACATATAGAACAATTTCCTGCAGTATGAAAGTTGTGCATTTTTCGTCATTTAGACGAGATTTTTTCTAATTCGTGTAGTTTCGATGAAACTTTTTTAATAAAACCTAAAATGTAAAATCTTTTTGGCGTATACCACTCAAAAATGTCAAAATCATACATGCAGTTTGCTACATTTTATATGTAACTGGAACAAACGGATAGTGGTTAGTCCATGTGCATTTCACCTCTGCAAACCGGTACGATTCCTGCGATATACAGTTGTCTGCCTTGGAGTTATAATTTCACTTCAGTCGCATGTGAGAAGAGTGCTTCCAATGCTGTTTGACTCCACCGCAGGTTTCCTCTGAGTACTACATTTTTCATCTTTAGAGTAATAACTCCGCATTGACCGCTAAAAGTGATGTCCCTTACATGACCTTTAGATAGAACAGTTTAGAACTGATAGAGCTAACCAACATATGAAAAATAACTAGTTTTCGTACCGTTTTTCCAGCTTCGTTGTTGTGTATGTTCACTCGGGCACGAAAATCTTTGTGGATTTCTGCCGAGTTGAGAAATTTCCTCGCAAATTTATCTGCGAAACGAATATTATCCCCGCATCCGCCCCACTGCCATCCTCCTTGGTAACCACGCCTTCTTTGTACGGGTTGTCGCAGGTACAGGACCTCAGCTGACCGTCTGCGCATGCCCGAGAGATAGAATAGCTAACCGCAGCCGCTGTAATTGCGTAGACGAATGCTGTTTCACGACAAGCTATATGCATGGTAAACAAGAAGAAAATACAATTAAAATCTCATCATATTATCCATGTGTTATCAGTACATTGGTCCAAAACACCTCGAACATGTGGTACCAGTGCTGTGGGTAGCGTCTATACAATAAGCTTTGGTTCGTTTAGGATCCATCTACCTCAAAAATACAACAAGAACTTCGACTTTCGAGGGAAGGCCCTTCAGAAACTTCCAGATTTGAAGCACCTTCTGCTCGAAATGTCGAAGTTCCTGTTGTATTTTTCAGGTAGATTGATCCTAAAGGTCTAAAATAGCTTGGGTCACCGTTCTCTATAGGGAGAACAGATTAGAACTGACAGAGATATCCAGAATAAATAAAGTTAGTTTAGGTAGTAAACTGGGACTGTCCTTAACTCTGGAACTCTAGAAGTTAAGAAGAACAGTTTGATAGAGTTTATGGGTTTCTGGATGGCCCTTACTGAATCTCCAGAAAAAACAGCATTTAACAATTAGACAACGAGCCCGAGTTTTCTATGAGCGATAGTCAACGAGGCGCAGCCGAGTTGACTATCGCTCATAGAAAACGAGGGCGAGTTGTCTAATTGTTTTAGTATAAAACTATAGCATTTATTGAGAACTAGGGAACACCCCACAATACAAAAAGTAAACAAAAGTATTAATATTAATTTTAAACGTGAATTTCACGCCATTGTTTTGAATTTTGCTACTAGTAGACTATCACTATTAGTCTATTTATAGCGTAGCCAACTTAATCAGAACGCAGGAAAAGTGATAGTCTATTACTAAGTTTATACTAATATAAAATAACATGTTTATTATGCGAGCTGTGATTGGTCAATACCCGTGTAGGATGAGACAATCATGTACGGAAACTTTTAGGCGCTTCTTTTGTAAATGTCCGTTGTTTCGTCGTTATTTTATAAAATAATTACTAAAATGTGTCTTCCGCAGGATTAGATCCTTAACACTTTGGGAGTTGGGGATGTTGCCTCGACTTGAGGTGCTAAAAAAGCGCTTTATCGGCTCGTATTTCTTTTTACGTCTCGCAACATCCCGCGTGTTCAGGATCACGCAATCCTGGTGCACGGAAAACTATCTGGTGTTCCTTCAGTGACATATGGCAGCGAGTAACAATGATAGAGTTGGCTATCCAATTAATAGGCTTGGCTAATATATATGTAACTACGGTATACAGCAACTGGTATTAAGAGGGTCTTTTTATCAGATTTAAAAACATCGAGGCGCAGCCGAGTGTTTTAGATCTGATAAAGACCGTGTGGAACTGCAAGGTTTGTATATGACTTCTAAATGACTCGTTTTTGTAATGCTCACTGGCGCTGGAATTTGAAGATTGATGTTATCTACGCCAAAAATTGAAGGCGGTGTAATTTGAGCAAGTCTATATGTGGTGGCTATATAGATCCGCTACGGGTCACGAGCTTTCTTGTATTCTTTGCTTATGAATTGAATAATTAATGAATTTTTAGAAGGTAGTTTAGTATATATTCATGTTATCAAAGTAATTTACTTCTATATTTACTAAAATATAAAATATACTGAAAAATATAACAAGAATCCTGTACTGAATCCCTCAAGAGTATATCGTTTATCGCTATACAGGCTACACGTACTGGAAACTACACACATTCAAGATGATTATAGATACGCAACAATATATATTTATATAGTCACACCATGTTTTTATATTTTGAATTTCTGAATAATATCTATGCGCTAGCACATTTGAACAACATTCATGTTGCACATTCTCACGTATAGTTTCTACCGTCTAGAATTCCTTTAAATTTCATGTCTGGGTCTCTGGTAGGCATCGTGTTTTCTGTCCCAAAACACTAAGGTTGAGTGCCTTACGTTTTAGTATAAACTGTAATGATGCTTTTGTTAAAATTTGGCAAGGATACAGTGTATTTGACCGGCATATTTCGTCTCTTTCAAAAGACTGCTCAAAGCCGATTTCGCTAAGCAGGAACTTGCGCGGAACATGCCATAATCATCATGGACATGGCTAATAATAAAAAGTTCTTTGTTTTCGCCTAAAGCAGGAAATTCATTGGTATAAATAGAAATGTTATGTCTTTTGGGGTTTGGTCATGTTTGACTATTTGTATAGGACAGTTAGATCTTAAAAGAATGGGAGTCCAGTATAGGTTGGCATGTTACGGCTACTTCATAACTGCTGAGGTTAGTGTCTCACTGCATGCACAATGCCAATGGATTAAAACACTTTAGTTTTCATTTTCGATGTTCTCGAACGCCGAATGACCTTCGCCTGAAACGTTTATGTGTTTTGGATCTTTTCAGCTAGTTCAATACAAATCGGCGGCTGTTTACAAATGCGTGGAATAGCATTTACAATTTGGCGGAACAGCAGCTTCCCTACGCTTTAGAGTTCATGTAGTTCTTTCTGAAAATTATACGTCCATGTGACGCGATCTTTTACAAATCGAATGCTTGCCAATTGGCGGCGACAACCGACTGAAATTGTCCAGCAATTGTTCATAAAAATTACAGCTTTAACTGGCTTTTTGAAAAAGTTAATATTCTGCCCTGTATCCTTTAATGGCAACTCAATTATAGAGCATTTTGTAAGCTCCGCAATGGCGTATCAATTTGTTCCATTTGCTGGGTGGTCATTCATGCTTTGGCCCATGGTCAAAACCGTTTGCCGCGCGCGGTCCTTCCTTCTAAATTACGGTACAGGTAATTCACAGACCGACCATGCGCTGATAGTCTTCCTGTTTCAGTATATTTATATATATCAATACCATTGATCCGCCTTGGATTACCGCCTTCCTTTTAATCTACTTGAGGATTACTCCCTAAACTACCTCGAAAATATACTCAAGAACTTCAGACGTTTCGAGCCGCGCCCTTCGTCTGTCCGTTCTTCTACTAACCATGCCGCGCATTCAAGGTTCCTTTTATAATCTAAATATATTTTAAATCGCTTTAATGTATTTAAAGTATTTAAGTTTAAGTCAAGTTTGATGACACATGCATAAAGTTACATAGTTGTGCAGATTACAGAGATTTAATATAGGTTAAACAAACTCTTTCAAAAAACATGATTAAAATATAAAGGTCAGCTTTATCCCCAATCGCATGAATCTCTAGGGCATCTGAGTGCAAAATGAGAATTAAAACATGGATCTAGTCTGTGAATCAAAAGTGTTCATTAATAACTGAAAACAGCTTGGAGTTCAAAATGATCTGGTATATATAATCTGTTGTTCGACATGGTAAAAATGCAACCGCTGCTGTAAAGGATTTTTTATCTGTTTCTTACCCATATTCAATCGTTTTAACTTTTGCATTCACTTTTGTACTGGAATTTCCGCCCTTAGTAACAATCTTCCACAAGCTGGAAGTACATGAATACAAATCAATGACATTCCAATTAAAGTTATAACGACGATAAAGGTAATATCGTAGAAGTTGTGAATTTTTACATAATAGAGTATATTTAATCAGCTTTATCGAGTATTATAACGAAAGAACAGCGCTTTGTTTCAAACATATTTCAACTTAATTTCCCCTTATCGGGCTTGGTGTGGGCTTGCCTTCAGACGGTTCAGAAAGACTCATAGATGACCGCAGAAAGTTCCAAACTAATTGAGTAAGAAAATTAGGTTATAGTAGATAAATATTGGTCAAATGTTTCTGGCCAACTAGATCATGCAATCTTTGAAGTTAAAATCATCAATTTATCTACAAATATTTCCCCATTTTCTTGCAAAGTGTATGATTCGCAATGATGTATAGTGTAATTCTTCCAAATTTTATTCAAGCAAAGTTTAGATATTCGGAAAGTGCAGTGTCGCGAATTTCACGAATACCGATTCTAATTGGAACACAAATACTGGGTGCGTTTTAGTAAACTAATTCAAAATAAACCTGATCGATTTCGAAACACTGTTTTAATGTAAATAAGTCAGTTCTGCTTTATTCAAGAGATTTTATTATTTGTTGTAACATAGGACTTGTCGCAAATAGCAGTGCAACGATTACAAACAACATGCATAAGTTACTTTCTCACACTGTGTGTTTGCATGTAGGGTGTTTTTGAATGTAACGAAACCTTTTGATTTACATAAACATTTAATTTTGGCAATTTCAGTTTGCCGTAAATATTAAGTGCATTCAAATTGTCGGATGTCTGCCATGGCTTTGAAACAGCTCACTTAGTCATTAGTTCTGCGCATAGCAGTTTTAGAATTTAGTGGTCAACTTCAAAATTGTTGACACCATTTACTGGGCGCAGGAAGCTAAATCAAACTAAATCTCACTAGTCCCCCGTTTATTTGCCACCACCCAGCCAACTCTTATATATAATGAAATAATTAACATGATATTCTTACTTGATAATTGCCGTATTGGTTACCATCTGCTGCGCATGATATTGCTTGAAGCGAAATCACTTATATATAATACTATAAGATGAACTCACTGTTAAATACCTAATACGGCGATTTTGGCTGAAGTTTCCTATGAGTGAGCCAATCAATTATAGATTTACAGGAGAGGATTAGTTTATAAACACTCAAGCATAAGTGGTCCACTTGACTGATAGATAAACACTCTGATTTTGATAAACACTATAGCCTCTTTGGGAAAACGTATATATAAACATGTATGGGTGCGCGGTTTCATCAGCACTATCACGCAGTTGAGATGGTGGCTGCAATCTGCAGTTATCAAAGTAGTAGAGAGTGAATAAAGCCATTATTAGTTTTTCATTATATGATAGTAGCTAGTCCTGTATTTGGAGGCAAATCAGATTTGGATGTGCAGATAATAGTTGATGAATCTTCTTGCTCTGCATGGGAGTCAACATTTCAAAAGTTAACGACCACCCTGTCATGAACACGCTTACTGGAAAACTTATCATCAATTTAAGATTTTGAGGGGCTAATATAATATAAACACGTATATTAATCTGTTACCCACCTGCATCACCTTTGAAGAATTTGGCCAAAAACATTGTACGTGGATTGGTCGAAGAGCAATTCCATCTCCGATCCTTTTGAACTGTCGCTGGTGCATTCATTGATGGCATAGCTTGTGCTGCGCTTCAGCAACAGTCTGGCATCTGCACCAGATGGGTAGAGCGTTGGTTTTTATGATATTCATTTGTTTTTCTGATAGGGCAGAGGTGATACTTATTTACTGGTCTTTGGGGTCTGTCGTCTGCTGAGCTTGAAGGCGAAAGACACAGCGACCCTAAGCTGAAATGCCAAAGGTGATTTGGTTGAAATATTTTCAGCAAGTCGTTCGATTCCATTTGGACAATTCTACATAAGGCACTTATTGTTGGGTTGAAGTATGTGTTATGGGCCAGTAGATCATGGTCAATTTCTGAAAGCAGTGAAATGTTGACACTTTAATAGGAGCTAACAGTCAAACTAAATCTTTCACAACATATAATGAAAAGGAATTAACATTATTGTCGCGGTTGAACACCGTCTGCAGCACGATAACTCTTACTGGATTAGGCATAATTCTCGTTATTTTAACAAATCTTTTTTAAAACATGCTGGATTAGTAAGAAAACTTATTAATCCAAATATTCAATTATAATGTTTACTCACCATTCAGTCCGCATGGTTGCGTCCTATTAGAATCGGCGTTAGCGGCAAAAAGGTGAAAATTGTTAAAGCTTTTAAAATCACTCACACGTTTATAGATTGTCCTTATCTTTAAAGATTCTTCAAAAAGATTGACCACTATCTGATCGTGCAATCGAATTTATTTACTATCAAAGTGAGCCTGTTTATTATCAGTACCAGAGATGACTTTCGGCACTGTCTTAAATGAGAGCTGGGAAACGCCAGGGCATGATACGCTGAGGTGTTCTTATTGCAGCGCCTTCACCGATCTCTTTTCTTTAATTGTGCCACATGCCGGGCGTAAACAATCGTCAACAACAATTATGCAAATAAAACCTAGCGATTAGTTAATTGCAGTGGTGAATTGTTTAAAAGACACTCACCACGGCGGGGTAGCGAAGGGAAGATGGCCGTAACTGATACAGCAAACATAAAACATTAATTCGAAGATAGACCGTTTGTTGATCGAATGAACACCAAAACCGTTACTTTTTCGGAAACGTTCGAAAATGTTGCAATTTATATGCAATTTGTTGATAGGATTGTCGTTTCACAAAAGCGTGTCCAAAGGCGATTGTTTCTCGCGATCGGCATGAAATGACAAGACAAATTAAAGTGATTCCACAGTGCGTGACTAATTAATTGTTTCCTTATTTTACAACTCTTCTGTCCACTTTGCCGTGTGTGTAAAGTAGCGCTCGAGTGATCGATTAGCTCTAATTCGAATTAGAACTGGCCTCATTTTCGTCACTTCTGAACGTTGTCATGTGTCTAAGTTAACTACGAAAGAATCTGTTTAAAACCAGCAATAGTTTATAGTCAACCTTAAATGGTGCTCCATTCGGTTATTCTCAGTAAAACAATGAAAGTGCCGAAATCTATGGTAGAGTCGAAAATCACAAAGTACCTTTTGGTGGTTATCATGTAGTTTACAATTCGTCGAACTCAAATACAGTTTAATCAAAGACAAAGTGCGTGAGGTGTAAACCGCTTCTTCAAATATTTAGATCGATCAAAACATAATTTCATTTCTTCTCGACAAAGTTTGATTGCGCCACTTTCATCAAGCACTCAGTAAAACTCCTGATGTTGTAAAACCAGGCTAATTGGAATTTGAAATTTATACTATTTCTCAAATCTGTTCCTAAGCTTTACTATATATACATTAGGCACTTGCTTCTGTTTCATTAAACACAAAATCGGTATGAAACTTTAGAAATATCCTAAATACAAGTTACACAATAATTGAGCCAAAACTTAAATTTTTCAAAACCACACTCTCTATCAAAAGCCAACAAGTTCCAGTGGTGGTATAAATATTATAACAAACGGATAACCGTCTCTAATACAACCATCCTTTCTGTGGCAAACAGTTCGGGCTATTTTGTTTAGCATAAATTAATAAAGAAACATTAGATAAAATCACACTGATTTCCTCCGTATTTCCCGTAGATCCATTCTGTTTCGGCACTATCCTTATCTGTGTGCTGCGTTTAAAAACGTGTTGAAAAGTGGATTATGGTGCGAATTAACCAAAAGTACATGGCGAAGACGTGTGAGTAAATTTAGCATGGTACGTTGCCTGACACAAAGCTGTCTGTCGCCAACTTCGGCTTTTTCGCAACAATCGAGTCGGCTTTACACCGCACCTCCAAACTGAATCACATAATACCCGACTACTGGCTAATTATGCCCCCAGCCTGGTGTGGCACAAGAAAGGCCGGCCTCTGCAACAAAGTCGGCTTTGAGTTGTTGTATAGTTCTCTTTAGCTTCGCAACAATTAGGGAAAAGCCACTGAATAGCTTAATTAATTCTCCAGCATGAAAATGCTTTTTGCTTGCCTTTAAAATGCACTAATAATCGCAATACAGTTGTGTTGGGAAATTTAACTATTTAAGAAAACTTGTGTATTTTTGGACAAAAAGTTTTCATGTGCTATTATATATATAAAAGTAACTACAACAAAGTTTTAATTTGCTGTTCGTATTTTTTACCTATAGGTGGATTTTGCATTAAGCATTGTCGCACATAAGATGGTGTGGTCGAGCGACTGCAAAGCACAGAGCAGAAAATAACGTATTTTTATTTCATTATGTTTTAGTAGTCTTGTATTTTGAAGCAATTAGATAGAAGTGAGAGATGTTGTTTAATTTGTTTCATACTTGCTCCTGTAGCTATGTCAATATTTCTGAAGTTGACCACCATCTACTTGCTCTGTAAACCCATATTAAATAGCCTAAGGGTCAAATCCACTTTCTAATTCTCTCGTAGGTGGAACTGGCTGAATTCTTAGAATCATTAAATGGCGTGAGAAAAGAGTCAGTTTGTTTCCAACACAGCAGCTCATCGCCTCGTTGGCGTCCATAAAACAGGAATGCACATTTCTGGTGAGGGATTCTATTTCAGGTCAGTGAATGTTTAAACTACGTGTTTTTTCTCATTCTATAATTACTCAGGACAAAGGCATAATTTCTGTCCTTGTAAAATGGGGATTATCCGTTCCATTGCTCTCTATGGACTGTTCGCATGGAATGTGCATTTTAATTTTGCATGATCGGCGTTGAACGATGGACGTCCTTTTTGTTTCGTCTAAAAACAACAAAACGTTTTATACAGTACACATGTTTTTTGGTTCAGTTCTGTCTAAACTAACTTCAATAAAGCTTCAGTAAGAGTCCTTCTTACTTACCAATATTGGTCCAGTGTAATCAGCCACAGGAAAACTTTAGGAATAATGTTAGTGCTGTGTTTGGTATAATCCTGGGAAGTTCAAGTGGAAGCACTTCTTCCTCACAGCGCAGATTTAGTTGAAGCGAAATCATAATTACACCACTGTCAGTTCTCAATCCTGCCTAAGTTGAGAAACCATTTGACATAAGTTTCCAAATATATCCAAGTTACTTAGTATAGTTTTGGAGTTGTTGACAGGAGTTGTACAACGAATTAATGGTCTTATAATTGCTTTATTTCTGTCTTTAAGTTGGTCGGCAAATGCATGATTCCTTATGCGTTTTCTGTTTTACGTTGTTTTTTACTCTAATGTAAACAAACTAGGTTTGCATAGTTCTGGCTAATTATAAAGCTATTTAATCTTCGAATATTTAGATATGTCTTAATGGCTTTTAAACATGTATATGTACATATTTAGAAAGCAAATATTATAAAGCACGTAGGGAAAAAGCGACACATGTTTGTCAAATGTGGATGTATACCACTTTATAATGCTTTAATTTGGCAAGGCTTTTGATTGGTAGTGAGTTGGTAGGCCCTGATCTTTCATCTTCAACACAGTGAAACCAAGATATCATTTAGTACTGATGATGGAGCTCTTGGGCAATCAAACTCATTTTCTTTAGGCATGATCAGCATGTCTCCTGCGCGTATAATGCCTCCATGGATTTTCTTCTCTTGTCCAATATTGAACGTTACTTTTTAGTCCACAAGTGGCATTGATTAATCACTACATGTCCCAGTCAAAGCTCGGTAGTTGAGCCCTCGTTAAGTCAGCTAAACTTGAAGGCGGTCCACACTATCAGTGCATTTTCACACTGTCTTTGATCAAAGTAATGCCTTGATCAAAATATGTGACAATGTGTAAACCCTCATGTAAAATTCTCTTGTTCTCGTTTGACTGGGCCAAGAGTTGATGAAACTCTCATACAAACCTCCTTTTATTTGCTAAATAACTCTCATCAACTCTCATTCATTTTTTATGGTCTCGGTTTGATATTTTATAAGAGTTGATGAGATTTTACGAGCAGCACGTGGTACCATCCAAATCATCTGTCATTTATTCTTAGATAACCTTTTTGTTTAATCGAGACTTTGGTAGATTTTGGCTCTGATAACAGAAACTCTAAGATCAAGAAATACAGATTTGAAAGCGAAACAACGTATTTAACACGCCATGACGTTAGTGGTTTGTCTACCTACGTGCGCACTTCTTCAATTTAATTTGAGTTTCCAAATTCAGGTAAAAGAAATATGGTGCGTCTCCTTTGAAAAAACTGACTGATTCCAACTGCTTGTACAAGCCAACGCATGTGTCGCTGTTGGTAAACTGATGCTGAGCATGCGTTTCAGTACACTATGCATTATTTGTACATATTATCAATATTTTTATAGTGTACATAAAATCCATTTTTTTCGGTAAATATGAAAACAAATTTTCTGGCTGTTTAAACAACAGTGAAACAAAACTATAAAACAAGAGGCTTTGCGCCTCACAAAATTCAAAACACTTCTAAATATACTGGAATTTCATTTCAAGGTCGTACTTCCACTACAGAGGAAAAGAAAATTTATCACATCTATTAATGATTTGCTTTTCTGATGGTCAGGAGTTTAATTTAACTCGAATGACATCGCTGAAGGTTGCTTCGGGTGGCTAGGAGCATGTGTTTACGAGTTTCAATCTGCTGTTAATTAATGAACCATGTTTGATGTTTCTGTAAATACATACAGATATCGCGAATGGCGCGCGTCCTGGCCTTCGCCCAATCAACTAGGCTTTCTGGCAGCATTCCTTCATCTTTCGCAAAGCTTATCTCATCAATAAGTTGTTGTCTTGAAACAACAACCTCTTCGGTATGGAGTTTGCCAGGTTTTATTTAAGATTGCCGGAGATAGTACGACTTGTTTTTTCCAGAATATCCATTTGGTTTCAATGAGCTAATATTTGCTATGTCTTGCAGACGCACACTTTAAACTATTTTTTTCACTCTTCATTCATATTTTCACACTATTTTCTAGCAATTCCATACTGCTTCAGTGACTAGATCCAAACAACAACACAGAAATTACTGAGGTCGCTGGATGCAATAGGGCAATATAAATAATAAAGAGATGCAGGAAAATGGTATTACTTGGAAAGAACATGATTTTCTTCACTACAAACTTCGGCTCCATATATGCCAAAATATGTGCGTAAAATACAAACATTTAATTAAGCGCAATTCTTTCAGAAAATGTCTGATCTTTATGATCACAAGCTGAGCTGACGTGCATTATCAAATTCTAGCTGATTTTACTACGAGGACTTTTGAATTTAAGATTTTGTTTTGAAAGATGTTTAAATCAGTCATAACATGCTTCGACTAAAAGAATGTCCGAGGTGGCCATATAAAAATCCTTTCTAATGTTGACGTTTGTATTTTACTGCTGCTCCTCCCTATTGAAGAGCGAGAAAATCGATACCCCCAACTTCCAGATCGATGCTCCTGACTTCCGTGGAATTGCTCACAACTACAAATGCAAAACCTTCACAGAAGGTTACGAATCTTTACGAGCCTGTGTCGCATTATGAAAATTCATCCCAGATGCTGGAGGAGACTGAAAAGGTTGCACAGCAATTAATATGCGTCCAGTTTTACAAAAGCGCAAATAAATCGATGTCAATACATGCTTATGAAACACACTGCTGAGCGTTGATGAAATCTTAAAATATCTGAAGACAAACAACTGCATTGATGACGGTAAAAGCCATATGCAAGTTGTTAAAAACTATCAACCTATTAGGTTGTATACTTCGATGCGTGTTTCGGTTCAGAGGTTTTCAACGAGTTGGTTTGAGCTGCTGGGTGATATCTACTTGAACAAATGATCTTAAATATTTCTATTGTATACTAAAATGATAAAACGTGATCCATGCACACAATGGTCTTGAGTAGTTAGTAGGGAATACTACTGTCTGATATTCTAGAAACACATTGCTAATAATATACACATGTTATTAATAAATATACTAACAACCACCTCCCAATCGTGGTTAGCATGAAGTAAAAGTACACGACATCATCAAATGGACAAAACCACCGTCCATATGACTTCACCCATTTTGGAGATATACTAGAATTCTTCATCATCTAGTTGGCAACAATTTCATTGAATAAAGATTGAAAATGCAAATCGAAAACGGTTTGTGAATGCAGAACGCAGTATTTCATTGATTTTCGAATAGCATTCTTTCTAGCTGGGTTCATACCATGACAAATAAAAAGGGATACTGAACAAAAATTAAGATTAACTCACCATCATGTGTTGCAATTATGCAAACTGTGAACTTGCGCTGAACTTTCGACTCATTGCTACCGAATTTTATGCAAAGTTGTTTCCAGACAACTGGACCCAAGTCGCTTATGTACATCAAAACTATTTTGTATGTTGCTCAGTAACTCTAACTGAACTTTTTATATAATCACTGATGCAATCTTAGTTATTAACATGATTATATATTATGGCGCTTTTTTTGTTGCTAAGTTGTTGGCGTAATTGTTGTGTAGGCGATAATTCATATATACTAAAGCGATTTGGAAAAAGATGAATAGTACGTTCCATTATTATTTCACCTGATGTCTGTTCGAAGTATATAGCAATTTATTGCAGCATTACAGTTTCAAAAAATACGCTCAATAGGAAACTTCAGATAGTTTTAGCCTCTTGCGCCAGTAATGGAGCCTGGCATTTCAACGATTTTGTACTGAATTAAATGTATTTAATAGATAATAACCAATATATTACTTTTCAAGGCTCAATACAAACACTGCCACTTTCTTTCCCTTCTGTTAAATCTACAGCCTGAATCATCACCTGTCACCTGAATGTTATAGCTAGAAATAGAAGAGTTATTGCACGCAATTTATCTCTGTATCATTCCGCAATATTTAGTTGTTTGGTTATGATTTTGTTTGGTGACAAGGGTGCCTTCAGGCGAATTTTAGATTTAACGAACTAACTATATTTATACCGTGGATAGCCTCTATCAGTTCTAAAACTGTTCTTCCAGAAAATCCAGTAAGCGGCCATCACTTGTTGGTCCAGTGTTACTACTGGAGGAAACCTAAACTAAACTAGCTTCATTCCAGTATACCGACAGCTTCTATTAGCTCTAAACTGTCTTCCAGACGTCCAATATAAAGGGGTGATCCTGCTGGTCCAGTGTCGTATTTCCATTTCAGGTGATATTAGGAATTTATAGACAACTGCATACTGAAAGAATCAAACGGCCAGAGGAAAGGTACACGTGCCTCATCAGTGTGTTGACTAAAGGCTTTATATATATAAGCGCTTCCATATATTATTTTTTATTAAAACTTGAAAATTTTCTTCCAACTCGTGATTTGAAATTTAAAGGGTTGGGGTCTTGGTTCTAGTGGGTATAAATTAGCTATTACTCACTTAAATACATGACACCATGATGAGGACAATCATAATAGAGTACAATCATGGAGTCGCTAGAACTCTGTGTGCGTTTTATACACTGCAGAGATTTAACTGATTTAATTCAATTTTAAAGCCATCTCACTTCAGGACTTTGTATAAATGCATACATATGCACTAATGTCTGTCTGTTGTTCAATTGATTGCTGAAAAGGCTATGCAGCGATAATAATCAATCGCAGTCGGATTGTTTCCGTTGTTTTGCGGAAGGTCGGACAGTTTACGGAGCCTGAGTAATTGATGAGCAATCGACAATCTAGGAACGAACTTAACCAAATGTGTTTGCTGTCGCCAAGTCAGGCCTTTTAAGAATTCATCAGTGAGGACTATGAAGGTGAAGGGCGGACCTATTGTCAAGGAGGTAAAATTGGCGGTAAAGTGGAAGGCAGGGGCCTGGGGTCCCTCCGGCAACATTTTTCCATTCTGGGAGTCTCTGTCTTGATTTCCCATTTTTCAGGCACAGGTTTTGATATATCCCATCTAAAACGACTGAGCCGCACAAGGCAAGCGTTTTGTTATATAGCATGGACATATCGTAAATAATTCTTCTCTGAACTAAGAAGTCATTTTGCCTCAAGCATTTTTGGACCTGACTGAGGCCAGCCACTTAATGGCAACGTGGGGGGTTAAGGGAATTTTAATTCTCTGAAGTTTATACAAAAGAAAAGGGCAATGAACTAAAATTATTATTAAGTCTGGACAGTTGAAATATCAATAATTTATTGGAATGAAGATACCTTAATTTAGAATGATGTTTTTTCGATCACTAAAGAAACACATTTGATGTGCAATGTTCTTACTGCAACTTTGAAAATGCACTTTGGACACAGAAATATACATGCGTAAAGAGTATTCGGTATAACATACCAGAGGCAACAAAAGAAATGATGGAAAGTCTACCACCGTAGGTTAAAGACATGTTTATTTATGTTCTGGTTTCAGAGTGGCACACTGAACTTATATAGCTGTAGAAAGTCAAAAACTTACAAACTTCCCTGTGTAGTAACTGTAGCTAAACTAAATAAGCTTCCAGTAATGATGCATAGTATTTGTAAAAGTAAGGCTATAAGAGTGTTTCAGGAACTTTCTTGTGTGACAACCGTGACATTTAATTAGAATTAGGTTAATCATTGTTAAGCTAACTGTTAGATCTGTCTGTCCTTACACTGAGAAAGTGCCTAGTTATGTTAAAACTATATGTGAGGTATTAATCTGGGACGAAAAGTCCTGTCTATCATCCTGTGTCACGCAGGCTGTCTTGTAATATGTTGGTAAATCATTGCCTTCAAACATTTCAGACGAATTTAATAATAATAATAAAAATGAATTAGAATTCACTCTTAATTTTGTAATGTTTTGATTTCCGTAATTCTAGTCCTCCATCCGTACTCGGCATGATCTGGATTGATTTCCCATAAGACCCATCGGCGTTGTTTATATCATCTTGTCGTCAAATATTGCACCATATAAATACTACTTTAAAATTTCCTATTTTCATGAAATGAATTTAAAAAGCTCAAAAATGTTTACAGATAAAGGCTTTCAAGACGTTAATAATGCTTGTAGTAGCGAGAAAGTAAGTATTTGAGGAGAAAAGGTTGGTTTGAAAGGTAGAAATGCCTGTCTATTATTAATGGTGTATACTGTGTATATTTTCAATATTTCTATTGCATTTTAGAATAGTTTTATACTTTAGTTTAATTTTTCCTCAATTTGTATGTATAATTTATAATTTCTATGTTAGCTAAGGCAAGAATATTTTAAGTGTTAGAATAACTATAAATTATAAATGTACAAATATGCCATTGGTTATCTTGGCTTACATGAGCCCTGACATGAAGGGCCAGCCCTCCCAGTAGGACTGGTTTTCAGCCCTTAGTTACATGAGGCTATGAGCTCTCCTCAGCACCAGCAGGGCTGGTTACACCTCATCACCTACATGAAGGCCAGCCTACCACTAGGCTGGTTTTCACCCCATCACCATGATGAAGTGCCAGCTCCTACTAGGGCTGGTTTTCACCTCATAGCTTACATGAGCCCACATGAAAGTTAGCCTCTGTAGGGGGCTGGTTTTCACTTTCGTGGTTTGCATTAAATGGCTTCCTACAACTAAATTATTTTCATGAGGTCTGAACTATTTGTTTAAGCTTAATTTTTCCAAATAAAAACCAGCAGATACGAATGTTCTTCTAAACTGAACATTCAAATCGAAAGCAGAGTTTTACATACAGATACGCAAGTTTTTTACTCAGTTCACTTTGAGGGCTAGCCCTCTCAGCAAGAGGTGATGGGGGAAATTTTGGCCCTACTTAGACGAGGGATCTTGGGTAAACAATAGCGAGATCTCACTTAGAGAGCCAGGGGCCTGTAGGGGCTCATATAAACAGGGACTAAGGTGACTCAACTGCGAAGACATAGACCCATGGCAGCATGGACCCTATAGTAAAGCCAGTAATTGATATATTTTTGTGGAGATCCGAACATTGGCCGAGGTAATGCCAGGCTTAAGGGAGACGCGAAATTCCCGATATCACAAAATCCTCATTCAATAACTGTTTTATATACATTGCATTTTCTATTAAATCTCCATCAATAAATTGATAATGTTTAAATTTGTCACAAAACAACGCTAGTTATCAAAAGAGTGAATCAATTCATTTACTTCATTAGGAATTGATAAAAATGTCAAAAGTACAAAAGTTTCAAAACATTGTTCATTCATACTATGCATAATAATAATAAAATTGCTTGGTATACAGTATAATTGTGCATACAGTAACCATATTTGTTCTGTACAGCAAGTTTGTTCACTGTCCTAGGCTAATACCTGGAGTGAACGCTTAAATATTGGTACAAATATATACAGAAAAACATCAAAACTATTTGTCTAATATCTCACAATGAAATACAATATTACACAAACTTCTCAGTTGTGTTAATATACATTCTTCATGACAGATCTACATGATAACAATCACAAAGAATTTATGAACGATCAGGAAAACTTTGTTATTATGGCAAATGTTACGAACGCTGCTTAATACCATTGTAACAGTAGAAAGATAGAGGCACTTGAGTAGCAAGCTATATGGTTAAACATACACGTTGTTCAGCCAACAACGCAATGATGTGTTTTATTTGAGGAAGTGCCTCTTTAATGATTATTTATTTGCCCATTTCAACTTGAACTGCATATTTCAAATTCTGCAGAAAGAGTTAAACGATAGAGCAATTGAAACAGTGGCAGTCATCCCCCCAATACTTAAAGCCTTTCAATGATAGCTGATTAAATTGTGTAATGTAAAGCTGGTATCAATGATTTTACAATCACGAAAGCCTTGGTACGCTATAATTTAAGTAAATTTGCATGCATGTAGTGGAACATTATATTTTGGCAAATCTAAGTAACCCTAACTGGAATTGAATACACTCACTTTGAACTTAAAAAAACAGTGTAGTATAGGATAATAAATGTCTAAGGCTGATTAACAATTGAGGTACTGTAGTTATTTTCTCAGCCTAGGTCAATCTGTTCAACGCAGCTCATTAGGTTGCATTGTTGTAATAAGAGCGCGCTTATTCACTGGTGGTGCCTCTTCTTTTAACATTTTTGCTCCATATGGCACTTATTTGGCAGTGCTTAAAATGCAGCAACACGGTATCTGGTTTGCCATGCATACAGTGACTCCCAAATAATATTAAATCATCCTACGATTAAACTTGGCACTATATACAAAAGATTAAAATAATAAAATTCCATCACACTTCAAAAAGTAATGTGTACAGATGATACGGGTAGATAAATCTGGTTAACTACTGATGACCAACACTGTCCGATGATTGAATGTCTGGCACTTCAGACAGTATAAAATAAGCAAGAGGGAACACGGACATCAATTATCTTGTTATTTTGCATTGTGTAACTCAGACAAGGTCATTCGTCATGGCACAGATTTAACAGTTATTTGGCAACTGAGGTTTGAGATATTGCGCCGACGAGGCGCACAGCGCTCTGTAAGCCTGCCATATCAATGATACACAACGAGAGTCAGTAGAATAACCGTTTTGATTACATAAAGGTCAGAAGCTCTGTAGATATCTACGCACTTCTTTCTGGCTAAACTGAATTCCACCATTTAACTGTCCAACCACAGCCATTTTTCAGGCTTTCTACTTCAGTATGATATGAGCTAACATCCCGCTAGTAGAGAAACCAATCAGATCGCAGAATACCCTGGCATCCAGAGCTCGTATTATAATAAATATAATAATAATATTCACATCTATATGCCCATGTCTCAGAACCCATAACCTAAATATGCCCATACATATTACTCTGGTCTATAAAACACCAGATAATTTTACTCAACAACGGAAACAGTTACATCTTAGAGTTTAAAGTGTACACCATCTACTGTCCTAAAATATAGAGTTAAATAATATAATAAATAAATTCATTATTTTGGTTTCCTCTGATAGATGTTGCTATAGATTAATCAATTTTAAAATAAGTGGCAAGAAGTTCTTGATAAAATACTCAAGCTGTAAGAATAATAAGGTGTGGAATTGTGTCCACTATAATATCACAAGTCTTCCTTCTCAGAGCTCTGAAATTCTCATTTTTCAAAAAATTCTCAAATTACTTATCTACTTTTGTGGATTTCTGGCTTGAAAAGTCACACACATTTCAGAATTGGAACAACAGCTTGAAATTGCATGCATTTCCAATAATTGCATTCAATGTTAATCTAACTTGAGAAAGCAGTAACACATCCGTATGGTAAATGTATTTATATTTTTAGGGTAGGCTCTAGGCTATTCCGGTGTGTCTACCCGGGAGTGTCACATGAGCACTATTTCCATGCTTGAGCATAAAGAGTAGATATAGTAAAGTGCATATAATCAGTTTATTTGAATTATATATATTTTAGGTCACCCTGGGAATCGTTAGAAAATTCCTTAAAAAATCCTACATTGATTTCCTAGATTTCTCCTTATAACTATGTGCAGAAATTTGTTTATTGAATTTCCTTAAACGTGAGAGCACTCTCCTTTCTGTCAGTTCATCTTCACATTCTCGTACCTGAGCCTGTCTTACACATAGTCAATGGAGCGCGACAGACTCTAAAAACTATATCAAGTAACTACTGACCACAACGAAGGTTTTTCGTCTCTAACATTTTGAACTTTGACAGGTTTTTCAATCTAAGTCAGTAAACATGCTGCATTAGCATTACTTAATTTATTTAGAATGTGTGTTATTTAGGAGAACCAATTTGAATATGGAGTTATAGCTACATGCTGGGCGTGCATGTATTGCATATGGTATACAATTTATACTGCTGTACTGGTACAGTGTAAATTTGGTACTGCCTTAGCCAATCAGAATTGAGTAATTTTTCATCTTATATTATTACAGAATAAATAACACAAAATATTTTCCAAATCTATTACAGATATAGTGTTTAGAAACTGGGAACTACTGTGTACTATATTTTTACAATGCAGTAAGTTAGCATGAATTTTATAATTCCTAGGTTTATATATTTTAGTATATAATGGAATCATTGTTTATATTATATGGGGGCTTATTTATTTTCAGCTAAACTTTGTTTATGAAGTTTAATATAATTAGGTCTGTGGACATGTAAGTTGTGCTTACAGAACTGGCATACCATGCTTAGAAAACTAGTTTGGATTACCCAGAGACTCGTCGTGTTTCTGTCGACCACGTGCAAGATGAGAATGTTCACCTCACTGAGGGTTGAGAAAAGCAGACCTTGAATCTTTGGAGAGGCGTGATTGTTCTTGGTATGCTTCTCTAGCCTCCTTATTTATTCCAGAGAGAGCTGATTTACTGTAAAATATCTTTAGCCAGTTCAGTTGAGAACAGATGCTTCTTTTTGGAATTTGTTTCTACAAGTGAAGTTTTCCGGACTCTCAACTTTTTTCTGAACACTCTAGAGATGAGATGAGCTTTAACTTGAAAATTGCCAGATTATTTGAGGCTGATTATTTGAGGGCGATTAGATCAGATGATAATCCGCCACAATCCGCATCTGCCGAATAATGTTAAGCAACACCAGCCCTGGTATAGATGGCTGTGTGCTAGGTCTAATATATA